>APFE031006459.1:222173-256761 GCA_000404065.3 Pinus taeda
AAATTTAAGTAAAAGGATGAAAATGAAAATTAAAGGAAATGTCACTTTTACTTTAAGAATTTAACATTACCATTCATTGCCAACATTGTTAAGGTTGAAATGTGTCAGGAAAATGAGAGGGTAGGCATGTTTTTCTTGGAGGGACTATTTTTGGAGGAAAACAACCCCAAATTTCCCTCAAAATAGCTTCAAAACTCACAAAAATGCATTTTGTGGGGGTTACTTACCCTGGCAATAAACCGGCCAATTAGGGCAAAACCGACGGTTTGACCACAAACCTGCCGGTTCCATCCTAAACTGGCCGGTTAGGACCGATTAGCTCCAATTTTTGGCCAAACAAGGTGTCTGACCAGGTTTTTTGACCGGATCCAACTGGTGGACCTGCTAACCAGCTAGTTAGACTGGTAACCGGTTAGTTGGGCCAGTTTTGAATACTATGAGAGTAAATGAACTTCCAAGCACAAAACCTAGCGCAAGGGTTCCGTCAAAGCTGATTTTTATTCTCTGTTATGCAATTTCTAGATTTAAGAGAACCTTCAAATCAACCCACAACAAGATAATTTTATACTTTAAGCACAATACTATTTGGACAATTGTCCTCTTTAAGGTTTAAAGATGAGAGATTAAGCACAAACCCTTAACAAGCTAGTCCAAGAAATGAAATAAACAACGAACTTTGCAATACGCTAGGAAAGAAAACTAGAATATAATTTTTTTGATGATTTTTCCAATAGATTTCTTTCCAAACAAATAAAATAAAAAAATTTGAATTTTGGGGTTTTGGTTAGTTGTTGGAAGCAGGCAAATGCATTATTCCAACATGGGTTTATGGGGACAACAAGTATGCCTATTATAGTACTTGTCTATCTTATCATAATGGATTAGGGATAAGACTTAAACCCTTAGGGTAAAGTAGTTTCCTATATAATCAAGATAACATATGCAAACCAATGTTGAGAAATCTAGGACATCATGAATTAGGTGATTTCTCTTAATTAGTAACTGCTTGTGAGAGCCTTTTAGTTCATTAGATTAGAATCTTCGTGTTGCTTAAGTTATTATTTTTCTTCTTCATCAAACAGCTACCAATGCATGAACATAAATAGACAACAGATGCAAAAAGTAGGCTATCAGCTAGTGCCAAAACCTCTCACTCTTTGAGATGAAGACCCGCACAAATTATTCTTATAGAGATTCCAATTGATGAATACCAAGACCAAGACCCTTGACCTATTAGCCACTCCAAGACCAAGACACTAGTTCTCCTGATTATCTTCTCTTCTTCTTGACTCCTCTCTCGCTTCGACCTTCTTTGCATCAAGATCTTATCATTGTCTCCACATCGAGACCTCCTTTACTGTGAGACTTTCTCATTGTACTTGGTCATTCTCAATCTGAAGAATTTCTCATGAGAAGAATCGGATTTGCAATCCATCTGTTATAGCATCATTTCAACCAACATTGTTTCATATAACAAGGTCTTGATTAACAGCTCTATCTTACTTAGATCAGGGCACACAATGTTGGCGAGACCAATGACTAATAGACATGCATCATCATTGTCTCTCTTAGGGTCATACCCACCCGAGTGTTCTTTGAGTATGCACTACTAGGACTATTCTCATCTTGGATTCCCAACCCTCAAGAATATTGATCCTCTTGCCCACTCTTGTCTTGGATGCCCTACCACATCCTCAAGGAGTGTCGGATGCCAGATGATTACACAATCCTCCATTCTTTCTTCCAAACTGAAAACAAGAATGTCGTGTTTAACTCTCCCTCTGAACCAGGGATGAGTTCCAAGTTTCTCTTTACTCAGAAACTTGCTCGAGTTCCTTTACTCATAGCAACCTCCCAGAGCTCCCTCTTACCCAGGGACTCTATCATCAGTACTTTATAGGGTCTTCTAGTTGACTAATGATCCAAGACTTCGATGTCATCAATTTCTTCATATGTAGGGTTCAGCAATCCATTACTTTCCTCCATCATATCATTCCTTCTTTCCCGGAAAGTATCCTCCTTGACCTTACATCTGGAGCTTCCTTCATAGGGCCATCTATCTTCACCTTTCCTTCAACGGTGATTGCTCTAGATCATGAGGTACATAGTTGTGACATCCTTCACAACTATTCTTACCATGGCCCCGCACACATACCCAGACTTTGTCCAAGAGGTCAGACACCAAAAAAAAACAAATCACATATTACCTTTTGGTGATGGCCTTTTCTAGTGACATCTTTTTGTAGGTATCAACAGCTTGTATACAAGTTAACACATCTCCCACAATATCTATTGTCAAGGGTCTTCATCTTTTCAGACTTCCATTAGAGTCTTCACATCTTTCCAGGATATTTTCTGGTCAAATCTTCCTGATCCTTTGGATGTTGATTGCCTTCATCATGGTTGCATATTTCACGATCTCTTCCATCCTCACATCTTCCATTCCTAGGAGCTTTCAGTCAAAGTTCTTCAATCGCAGTCAACCACCACATACTTCATATGGGGACATATTATGTTGATTTCATTTAATGTGACTTATGTCTTTCTGCATCCTTTCAGAGGAGGAAATCTTTTTCTTCTTGATCATGCTCGATCCATGTTACCTACAACCATATGTCATAACATTGCAATATTAAATACCAATACAAGCATACATAACTCATTCCTTTAGGTTTCTTCAAGCAGCTTTCTTGATTGGAAAGATCTTCAATCCCTTGATCTACTTCATTTCTCATGTCATTGGACCATCATCTCATGACTTCTAGAAGTTGGATTCCCTGATGAAACATTTGCTACCTTCCCAGATTAGTGGATCCTCCGCTGAGGTTTTTATCAGAGAATCTTCAAGATCTTTCATATCCCTATTTGGCAAATGTATCCTTTGACCTGGATGACTTCTTCCTTTCCTTTAATGTCCAATTAGATTCCCAAGAGCTATGTCCTTCATGTTTCTTATGGTGATATCACGAGTTCTTGTTTCTAATGCTTCCATGATGCCACGATGCATCTTCTTACCACGGTCATATCTACAAGGACTTCTGATACGATCGTTTTGAGAGGGACACCATCTCATTCATATTAGAGGTCTGCTACCCCCCCTTCCCTTGGCCCTTTTCTTCAGCTTCCTTCACCCTTCCGACAATATGAGCTCCTCTCAATAATCTTTCCATAGTACTATTTTGTCTTGTCAACCTTCCCTTTCCTTTCTGCACATATTTGAGTTCTTTCAACTTGTCTTTCTCTATCTAGCATTGAGACCACAAATTATTGATTGAGGTAACCTTCTTGTTCATGGACATTTGTTACCAAGCTTATCAATATCAATATCAATGATGATTATTTTCTCATCATTTTTTCCCAAATCTCATGAAGATATTCCTTTACTCTTTGATACCTTCAATCCGGTTTAACTGATATGACCTACTTCACTGCATTTCAGAATGTATATCTTCTATATATTTCTTATCTGTCTCCTTTCTTGCTACATAGAGATGACTTGAAAGGAGACATATTTACTGACTTCTTTTCTCCATAAGGATTCTTATTCTATGCAAAGACCTTTGATGACCTATCTATCTATAGATCTCCTTGCATTCAAGAAGTCATAAAACCAACTTGATTACAAAATGAAAAGATACTTACTTGATTGTGAAGATGAAGTCTTCACCTTGATTGCTCTGATGTTGGTAGAAGAAGATGTATGAGGACTTCTTCTTGAATACTTTGTTGCTTCTCTTGACTGTTTTTCCTTCTAGGGTGAGGAAATTATCCTCCGAAGATGTTCATGCTTTTATTGCCTTCAATTGTAGTTCAGATCAAGATTGCTTCTAGGACCTTCTTTGAGTTGATGTAGACTTCGATTTGAGGTCTTTTGAGCTTCATTTGATGAGAGTCATGGAGGCCTTAAAAAGGTCTTCCTGTTGAATATTGTCTCCTTGATTGCATAGACATCAACCCTTGTTTTTGAATATTGTTGTTGAAGATTGATCCTTTGATCTATGGTTTGATCACAATTAGGGTTTGATTCTGCAATGTAGATCTTGAAATCCTTCAGCTTGCTTTGATGCCTTGTAGAAACTTAATCCTTGAATTTCTATTTTATGCCCTTATTTTGACTTCCAACCCAACCCTCTGATACCATGTTGAAGAATCTAGGGCATTCTGAATTAAGGTGATTCTTCTTAGCATGATAACAAATATGTGAAGTTCTCTTACAATTTTTCTTAGCTTGATCTTCTTATTATTATTAGTGTGTGTAATTACTTCATCAAACTGCTATCAAAACAAAGAGACAAGAACACAAGAAATTTAGCTCTGCCAAGGCTAAAACCTCTCCCTCTTGGAGAGGAAAACCTGCACAAAAATTCTTCTTATAGAGATTCCAATTGACGAATACCAAGACCAAGACACTTGACCTGCTATGCCACTCCAAGACTAAGACATCAATCCTCTTTTCAGTCACTGTTGAGATCATCCTCATTATTGCTGCTACACTAAGGTCCTCATTATTACATCACCAATATCATCACTACCTATATCAACGAGGCCATCACTATGATCCTTGTTGCACCTTCATCAAAATCAATACTACTTTGCATAACATTTTTCGCCTCAAAATCTATATATATATCTCTGAGAGCTATACGAAGATCTTCATCAAGAATCTGATCTTGAACCTAACACGATTATGACTAAGATCATGATTACCATCATTCATAATATATATACCAAGACAGTATCACTATGAAAACTCCACATATGCTTACTGCATCTATATGTCGAGACTAGGTGAATCACTATGAGATCTTTATATCACGCGTATATACTGAGACCTTAGTCATTATATATATGTTGCGTCTATCTGGAATGCCAAGGCAGAATGTGCACTAATATCCTTATCATTAGAGTTGTGACTGTGAGTATGTCGATAGGATATAATAAATATGACGAAACTATATGTTGTTTGTGGGATCATCATGATTCTATCCATCGAAACTAAAGGATCCTCGAGACAATTCGAGACTGTATCTTTCCATCCATACGTAACTGCGGTTTTCTTCCTTCATCGAGAGCTTCATTACTATGACGAGAGTGCTACCACCGAGAGGGTTCCATTGCAGATACTTACTGTAAGGATATACGAAGTTGCAGAGGCTTATATGCACTCTCCTGCACCTCATTCGAGACCCTACAGCACTGTAATTGATCGAGAATGTGATGAGGCCGAGATGTTATCTCTGGTGCCTATTCGAAACACAAATATGCTAGCCCGAAGTCATTTCTGCCTGCACCTTAAACCCATCCGAGGACGCAGACAAATCCAAGCTTCTATCACTTGGCATTTGCGGATACCCTAGACGGGTATTTATAGTCGTTTGTGCCTCCTATATTGAGCCGACTTGAATACATGAACCGACATGTCTATTGCCCAAGCCGACATGACATTTAATGACGTATTTAATTCATTTTTGGAGCCGACATGATGAATTCCTTATTAATTTGTTTGCAGACTTCTTGAGCTCGCTAATGGAGGATTGTTCTTGGACTTGGAGGGTTGCTTTAGCTTGAATACATTTTACATAAGCTCATGAAGAGCTTCTTCATACATGACTTGACTCTTTGACATAATAATAAAATCTTGAAGACATCAAGAAGAAGTCTTTTGACCTATGACACTTCTTGCTCATGTAACTCATGTAGCAAGGCATACAAAAATAATTGATTCTCTTGTATTACATTATTTACAAAGATCATGTCATTATGAAGACCGAACCTAGTTACACTTTCTTCAACACATCTAGTGTGACCCGTGCCTTCTGGCAACCTTTCATAGAAAGAGATTCATTTTCCTTTGATCATGCTTCTAAAGATAGAGCAGTGATCCATGTTACCTGCAACCATATAACATGACTTTATAATATTGGATACAAGCATACATATCTTATTTACCTTTAGGTCATCTAGTCTTCTTTCAGCAGCTTCCTTGATTGAAAAGATATACAACCCCTTGATCTAATTCATCTCTTATGTCATCATACCATCATCTCATGAATTCCACAAGTTGGAGTTCCTAATGAAACACTTGCTTCCTTTCTAAATCGGTGAACCCTCTGATGAGGATTCCATCATAGAATCTTGAAGATCTTTCGTATCCCTATCTAGCAGATGTTTCCTTTTGACTTGATATATGATGAGACTTGTCCAAGATGACTTCTTATTTTCCTTAAGTTTCCAACGAGGTTCCCAAGAGCTATATCCTTCATATTTGAGTGCCATAGATTTTGTTCCAGTTGTCCTTCATGTTTCCTTATGGTGATGTCAAGGACTCTTGCTTCTAATGCTTTTCCTCTTATGGCTTCCTCCACTTCTTCGATGAAATGGATGTCTTCTCTATCTGCCTTGTTATTTCCCTTTTTGAGCTTATTAGAACAATCTTTCTGTAATGCTCATAGCATCGAGTCTTAGCTATGATCTTCTCTCCTTTCAACAAATCTCTGAATACATTTTTCCTTCAACCAATCATCTTCTATCTTGCATAGAAACCACAAGTTGTTGAATGGGATAGCCTTCTTTTCCTCATAGACATTTGTTACCTTGTTCATCAGTGAGTGCATTTAGAAGAATGAGGATTATCTCTCCCAAATCTTACAATTGAGATCTTATGAAGATAACCCTTTATCCTTTGATACCTTCAATTTGTGTAGATCACATCTAAGTGACGTGACCTTCTTTATAGCATCTTCAAAGAATAGTTCTACCAGTTCATCATATATTTCTTTGATGTCTCCAATCCTGTAATATAGGGATGAGGGGACCTTTGACTGATTTCATAACAATCCCTTGATCCCCTTGATCCCTTTCCATGTATTCAGATAATGCTTGACCTTGGAATGGTGTGGAGACTTTCCATCGAAATGACTTCACTTTCTTCCAAGACTATGCCTATCCTCCTTTTCCATACAAGGAAGTTCGATGACCCAACCAGCTTATAGATCTCCTTGCAAAACAAAATCATTTTTATCAAATTTACATTATAGAATAAAAGATACTTACTTAGTTAAGTGAAGACGAAATTTTCCGCTTGATTCCTTTGTTGATGATGATCGATGAAGATGACTTGATGCTTCTCGGATGATCCTCTTTAAATATAAGGAGGTCCTTGCTTCAACAAGGGGAGACTGCTTCCTTCTAAATGATCCTCTTCCAAATGAAATCCTAGCTCCAATAAAGAGAAGATTGCCCTTTTATGACAACGCCTTTCGATCTAGCCTTTTATGGATGAACAGCCTTCAAGATACTTCAACTTCCTCGGTGGTGAATAAGTGCAGATCATAAATGCTTCTAGAGTTTCGACTTTCTCCAAGATGATGTGATCTTCGTCCTTAAAGTACTTCTCTTCAATGTCTATACTTTGGGTTACCTTGCTTTGTAGATCTCTTCAACTCTAAGTTGCAGGAAACGTTGGAGAAGGGTCTGTTTCCGGCCGGAAACGAAACGAAAACAAGGAAACTCGTACCATACAGCCTGGAAACGTGTTTCCGGCCGTACTGGCCTGTTTCTCGAGGAGGAAACGTGGTCAGTATGGCTGGAAATGCGTTTCCAGGTCATACGATGGAGTTTTCTCTTCTAAATTGACATTTTCTTGTATTCTTTTTTTATTTTTTCGCTTCTAATTTTTTATTGGGCGACTAAAATATCTTCCGGATGCCTCTCAAGTTATAAAAAAGAGGATTTCTTGAGTGGGGCAACCTAATGTTCAAGCCTATGGCCCTAGTGTTGATATGCAATTCATGGTAATGTTAAATTCTTAAAGTAAAAGGATGAAAGTGACATTCTCCTTTACTTTTCATTTTCATCCTTTTACTTAAATGTTTAACATTACCATGAAATGACTCAGGATGTTTGAAAGTGGTTTAGCCCTCATTGGATTTCATATGGAGAAAGTAGAATTTTAGATCTCACTCAAAATCCAGCAGACTTATCTGTTTTTCAGGATTTTAGGATTGGGGGGATTGCAATGTTTCCATTGGATTTTGTCATGTACTAGGGTATGGAACTGTAAATCAAGAGAACCAAGCCTCTATGCCAAGGAGAATCCAATAACCAAGAAGATAGGATACTAGGGATGGAACTGTATTCAATCAAGAGCACTAAGGTCGTTCGACTATGTAGGAGAAGACTCCCAATCAAGCACGAGACAAGAAATTAGAAATTTCTTGTGGCTGATTTTGGATATTACTATTTTCATTATGTGATCATTCATGAGTAAATGTAATGTTAATTTAGAGACTTATAGTTTATGCATTGACAATTTAATCCTAATGTAATAAATTAGAATGTATCATATATGCTTTATGATTGCACATATTTCTTAAATGTCCTAATATATATATATATATTGCATTTCCCTGTTTCCAAAATTTGGGGGGGTCACGTTTCGTACCCGTGCCCGTTTCGGAAACTCGTACCCATTTCCCCGTTTCGTGCAACTTAGCTTCAACTTGATGATGGTCTTTGTGGTCTTTTGATGATGACTATACAATTCAACACTTTTGTTGGTGTAGACTTCTAGTTGCCTTGATTTGTAGATATATTTGCCTTGAGTATAAATAAGGCTTTAGCCATGATTATTTTGATTGATGATCCCAAGACTTCTTCTGAAGTAGATCTTTTTCTCTAATTTAGGGTTTGATTCTTCAATGTAGAGATCTTTGAACTTTCCCTTTGATATCCTTCAACTTGTTCTGATGCCATTCTTGAAACCCGATCCTTGAGTGTCTCTTTGATTACATGCCCTTTTCTTGACTTTGACACCTTAGCTCCGATACCATGTTGAGAAATCTACGACATCATGAATTAGGTGATTTCTCTTAATTAGACACTGCTTGTGAGAGTCTTTTAGTTCAATAGATTAAAATCTTCTTGTTGCTTAAGTTATTAGTGTTCTTCTTCATCAAACAACTACCAATGCATGAACATAAATAGACACAAGACACAGAATGTAGGCTATCAGCTAGGACCAAAACCTCTCACACTTTGAGAGGAAAACCCGCACAAATTCTTCTTATAGAGATTCCAATTGATGAATACCAAGACCAAGACCCTTAACCTATTAGCCACTCCCAGACCAAGACACTAGTTCTCTTCACTGTCTTCTCTTCTTCTTGACTCCTCTGCTTCAACCTTCTTTGCATCAAGACATCATTATCATCGAGATATTATCATTGTCTCCACATTGAGATCTCCTTTACTGTGAGACCTTCTCGTTGTCATATTCTCAAGACCTTACTTCTGTGATGATCATCCCTCTTACTGTGATTACATTGACCCTTTAACACTGAAAAGTCACTAAGCTCACAATACTATCATAACATCAATACTGAGATAGTGTTGTGTTATTCATTATAACACTCATCTGAGGCTTCCTTCATAGCACCAAGACTCTCTCACAAAAAACTAAAATGACTGTAATGATATCCGAACTGTAGTGATATCCTTGTCTGAAACTGTGTCTCTCTATTATAACGTCGAGCTATGCTTACTCTGAAATCTGAGACCATCACAACTAACTCCTATTCAAATCCGAACTTGTCACTATTCTTGGTCACCTGAAAAACTTCAGAGGAATCCGAATTGTTGACTGTAATGGTCATTCGAAAATCTCAGAGGAATCTGAACTTGTGAACTGTGGAAATGCGGAGATCCTAGCCACGTATTTATAGTAGTATGTACCATAAATAAGCCGACCTATATTTTCGAATAGGTGTGTCTTTCATGAGGTGAGCCGACATGAGCTTATACTCTCCGTTTTGAGGCCAACTTCAAGAGGATGACTAGTGGTTGTCGTTGGAGGGCTTCTAGACTCTTTTATAGACATTCTTCATACATGACATTGACTCTATATGATTTATATGACAAATCCTAAAGGCTCTCAATGGGAGCCATCTAAAATAAAACCTCTTGCTCATGAAACCCATGAAACAAGGCATTACAATAATAATTTTATTTTCTTCTTTTCATCATTTACAAAAATCACAGTTTCATGCCATTATGAAGACCAAACCTAGTTACACTTTTTTCAACAACCAAGGCCCTACAAGAGGTGATTCCCAAAAGAAGAGTCTTCATCAACAAGATCAACTATAGTTTGATAGAAATTCTATATGCCCTTACTAGGGATCCAAAGCAAAAAAAATGCAAGGAATTGAACAAATAGCAAACTAACAATGGAAGAAGGAAAGGATTTACCCTAAGACGTCTTCCCTCTAATTGGTAGTCTTACCCTCCAAATGGATAGATCTTGAAAAATTGTAGGGATCTTGAGTAAACACAACAAATCTTCAAAGCACCAAAATAAACCAAGAGAGAAGAGCTCCAAGAATTAACACCAATGCCTCCTTAAGTAGATATTCAACAAACTTGTATTCTCAAAAAAATAGTCAACAACAACTAAGTGGAATGAGAGGAGGAACCTCTATTTATAGAGGAGGTTTCATCATCCTTCTCATTCAATATTATTTTCTATCTCCTTATATGTAGCCAAGAAGAGATAGAAGAAAAAAAAAATCTCTTCCACTAACTAAAGGAGACTAAGTCAAACTAAAATAAAGATGTGCCACATGTATAAAAATCCCTCCAATAGTGGGAGTGGGAGGGTCTATCCCACACCCCGATGAACAAATATAGATACAATATACTTGGGGTCTAGGTAATGCAACTAACAACCAAGTTGAATATAAATACAATATACTTGGGGTCTAGGTATTGCAACTAACAGCCAAGCTGAATATCTAGCTCTTTGGCAAGGATTAGAATTAGCAATAGCAAGGAAATTTTCTAAAATGATCATGTTTGGAGATTCAATGATTTTAATTCAACAAGTGTGGAAAGCAAAGGGATCGCAAAATTTTGGCCTCTGTCCTATATTGCAAAGGATTGCTTTACAAACATTGAATTTTGAACAAACTGAATTTTTCCATGTCTATAGGCAGTTAAACACATCAGTTGATACATTGGCAAATAGAGGGTCTATGTTGGAGCAAGGGTCTTTAGAATTGAACCATAGGTTGATTGTAAATTCCCCTCTACCTTGAAAACGATGAGCAAAATTTTTGGACAAAAAACTATTTATAAAGGCTTGAGCAGTTGAATAAATAATCAAGCATATAATGTGGAGGACTCTCCATCTGCTCAATCATACAACAATCAGACAGAAGCTCACATCCCAGTGTTGGCAATGAAGAAATGGAAACTCTCATTAACCCTCCAACTACGCAGAACAAGATAGACACGCTTCTGTGGAAATAATTGTAACATCTGGCAAAGGAATGAAGCCTCAGGCGAGCACAACTGGCCACTAGTTTTAATACTTCAAGTCGGAAATTGGAATATATATGTTGGGAACGCATCGGCCCATTCAATTTACATAATGGAGTAAATCCTTTTCTCCCACTATATCATTCAAAAATCACCTAAGGGAATTCGACAAGATTTTCGCATGGATTCAATAGCCTTTCAATATAATGCTCCAAGGTGGAGGAATAGAGGCATAGAAGGTTATATGAGGCTTGGCAATATTCGTATTCGAAATCGCATTGCATTGTTGCTGAGTATTTGTCACTGTGAGCCACGATGGTCGTCAACTCTTGGAAACTGAGGAGCAGTGCAGCATAGGCTTATTATGGTAGATTTGAGAACCTCATCCAATGGGAAGGAGCATGTCCAAATGAACCTGCTCCTGGAAATATTGTTGGAGGCAGTGGAGGGGTTGTTGAACTTCCTAAAGAAAAAGAGTGTCTCAAAGGAAAAGGAAAGGAAGACTTATCATTTGTTAATGGATACTAGGTAGGAATTGATGCAAAGAAAAATGGAAAAATTCCAAGTCAAGGTTCAATCAGAATTGACAACCATGGACATGAAATTGGCAGAGGTTGAAGAACACTTCAGCAAAGGAGCTACATTTACTCTGGAAGAAAGCGAGACCAGCAAGGGAACAGTGAAGAAAAGGGCCAAAAAAGCTAGGGAGGCAAGAACAGTAGGCTAAGGATGATGAAGTTAAGCTCCAAGAAGAAATTGAAGAGGCGGGACTACCATATGTCAGATAAATTATCTTGTTTTGAAATTTTTTTGATGTTATCTAGAATCTAGATATAAATTGTTACTAAGAATTTTTTGTAAGGAATATGGTAGGCATTTGTTTAGAACAACTGGTTAAAACTTAAAACTGCCATAAGCACAAGTTTTCAATATTTTTTACTTTTGAATGTAGTCTAATTATGGAACATGAAGAACCATGTATGGAATCTGGCCTAGAAACCAGATTTTTATTTTAATATCAAAATACCTACCTATCCCTTAAAAAAAAAATATATCCTCCAAGAGTGGAGCTCGTCCAACAAAAGAGGTCAAACCAAGGTCAAAAGAGGCACAATGTCTCTCCCAAATGCAAAGGGAGACCCACAAAACATGGCAAGTTGCTCCTAGAAAGAAAAGTCCAACAAGATGCCAATGTCTAGCATCAAAGCATGGAACGATCACATGTGTGCAATAAATGATGGCCAATAGGGAGGATAACTCCAACATCTACATCAAAGGTCTCCAAGGTGGACAATCATCCTCAAATCAAGTAAGTGACCTCCAAAAGTCATGGAAGAAGTCTCGTTAAGATAGAAAGTGTCCACATGTGCCAAAATGGCTAGTGGAATGGTCCTCCAAGGGGGTCACCCCTCAAACCAAGTGAAAGTGTAATGTCCCAAATCAGAATTTTTTGAAACAAGAACTTCATATAAAACTATCATGCATTACCAGAAGATTGTCATGTAAAACCCAAACAATAAATTTATAAATTGCATAAAATCTCATTAAAAATCACAACACGAGGAACAACGAGAAATGCAGCAACCAAAATCTAGCTTTATTATATATAGATAGATGCCAATACAATAGTTGGGAATGACCCTCCAATCTCCAAACCGAAACAAAAAAACAATCACTACACCTATGGATTTTGAATGAATCCACCAAGGGGAGATGGGTGCTCACCCAATCTCTCTATATCACCCAAGGTTTTTCGTCCTCGGGCTACCAATGGAGTAGAGAACCAAGTTCTCAAACCTCTACACAAGAAACAATATCAAATCCAAGTTGTCCTCCAATGGTCTCCTCCTCCTCTTTTATAGATTTGATGGACTCCTCTAGAACCTTCAATTTTATTATTATTTTAATCATGGAGCACTTTTCCCTCTTTTATTTCAATTAAAATATTGTTTTTATTGTGGGAAAATGGTAAACTAGTCATCATGTCTCCCCAAGTCACTGAAACTCTCATGTAACCATCCCATCATGTAGATCTTCTCATTCCGGTTCCAATAAGCTATTACACTAAGGTGTTTTGCCACGTATTTCTCCCAAAATGCCACCTTAAGCTCAATTTTCTGAAAGTGGTCGGAATGCGCCTGAACGAAAGGCCAACTGTGCAAATGATGGAATATGCCAAGCGAATGTCGTTGGACCTCATAATAACTCCTCAAACCTCCACCGAGACCCCTGACGACATAACCTGCTCCACGGACCTAGCCATCCCCTGCCCTAGAAATCCACCTTAGTTGTACTATGAAGAAGAATGAAAATGGGGACATGACAGTCGTCCCGCCCAAAGATTGCTTGCCCTCAAGCAATCCAAACCTGTGGACCAATCTAGTGGCCTGACGCAACTAAGACCAAATGTCAGGATCCCATACGAACCACTAGTCCACATCACGCCTCCAAGCTATCGAAACATGACTGGATCCTCCAATACCTGGATCCCATGTCAATCGCTGACACAACCTGCTACTAGTAGGTCCACCTAGACCCCAATGCCACCAAGAAGGAGCATCAATGCTCCATGACTCCTACTATGCTATAGCTCTGACTATGAATGTTGCCCCACCAACTGCGTACCAGCTCATCACCTCTCTCCAATCCAACCTCGGGCATAGGCCAAGGTCATCACCACTTTGCTGATGCAGAGCTAATGCTATCGAAACACTGGTGAACTCTCGGTCCACCTCCCACTGCTCACTAAAACATATAGTAACCTCCTTGTCTAAGTGCCCCTGTTGTATTGTGCCCCGAACTAAGGTTGACACTCCATCAAAAGGATACCAACTCATGATCTACCGCCAATCTAATGTATGGACACCTGTGCAAGGGATACGTCTACTATGTTGAAACTGGTCCATACTCAACTCCTGAGGCTCTACCCGGTCAATCAAAACATGTCCGAGAAATTTTGTCATCCTCCCTCTAATGGGAAGAAGTGAGCACACCGTGCTGCAAGCCCTATCTATATACCCCTGGGAAGGGTTGCTCCCTGAAATCCCTACAGCACTGCGAGTTGCCCGTGCATCTACCCGCACCTCATCAGTGTGTCGGCCCAAAGATGGATGCACCACCATCTCCAATAGCTCATGTCGTCTACTATCCTCCTGCAAGACAACCCTGTCAATCTCCAACATCTCCTGTGGACAAGTTTCTGCAAATACTGCCTCCCTGGAAGTTGCCTACACATCTATCTGTTCCACTCCAATGGTTGGCCCCAAGGGTGTCTGCTCATCCTCCATCATGGGCTCAACATGAGCCACTAGCTGACTCTCCAACACTGTCCCACCCCGCACAATGTGTGTGTCATCTGTCTCATGCTCCTCTATGTGCTCCCTATGCCGAATCATCAGTCACTCATCTACGCCCGGATCTCCTTCCCTCACGGGAACAAACCATTGCTCGTCATACTCCTCTACCACACATGGATGCACATCTGGACTGCTAACATCAACTCCACATGACTGCTCGTGCTTCGCAAAGGTATCAGCGTATGAACCCATGGACTCGTCCAAGGAAGCGTCCTCGCCCTGAAAGTCAGAAGGAATCTCCTCCTGCTCCACCTCTGTCACCACCTCAGCATCACCCAAACATGAATGATCAGGTCCCCAAGGTCCTTTGCAGATATAACAAAGTCCCTTCCTCCTCAGCTCATTCTTGCTGCATGATCCACCAATGCTAAGCAACTCCTACCTCGTTAACTGTCTCCTGAACAACCCATTGTTCTGCTCAACCAGCCTTTCGGCTAGCTCATAAGCAGCAGGTGAGACCAACTGCTCTCTCCTCCAGACAGACAACAATTGACACTGCAATTCCCGACAAATGGCATCACGACCTCTCATACATGATGATAAAATGGATTGTGTGTATGCTATGACTGTGTCAGAATGATGTTTCGTAATGCTGAAGAAGCATTGGAACATCTGCAACACCTAAGATCAAACATTATTTAATAGACCTAGTCATGGCCATAACTCCTAAAATCTCAAGCTTCTTCCCAAAGGTAGAGCCCTCACTAATATCCAAGTCTTGCAAGGCCCCTACTATCAACCTAAAAACTCTCCTCATAACTTCATCATTGAAAGGAGTTATAGGTGCAGTCAGTCTCATGATGTGACTAAGACAAGATGCAACTAGAAGCCTAAACCCTTCACAAGGTTCCTCCAAGAACTAGGGTTGTATGAGAGCAAGCGTAGTTGGTCTTAGAGCCCAAATTAATTTCTTCCCTTCTAACTGACTCACTTTGGAAAGGAGGGTGTCAATTTCATCAAGTTTGAAGAGTGATTTCCATGTGACCCTCATGTGTTTCAAATTTGTTCCAAGGGCAAAAATCTTGTGTCCTATTTCCTGGCCCTTCTGCACATCTTTTGGTTGTTCTTTCTAAAGAATGGCATAGACCTCTCTTGAGAAAATTTTGTTGTTCAGTTTGGGTTTCTCGTTCAGATTGCAGTCTACTAACGTATTGTTGTGTTGATTTAAGAGGTGCTTTAAGTACCCCTTCATTTAGTAACAACAAGACATCAACATATAGTAGAGTACCTCTCTGATTGGCATATGGTGAAAAATCCTTCGTAGGAATACTCTTCAAGAAACGAGCCCCCCCTTTATTTCATAAACTACAGGAATCTGTCCACGTAAACCCTCTATGTTCTACCACTAATTTTCTTAGAGTGTTTGATAATTTGTTTCTGAGAAATTTTGTCAAATAATTGCTTGACAAGTATGTTGTAGGTGATTTATTTTTTTTTTGTTTACAATACATACCAAACAAACCTCAAAGTAAATTTATACTACTTATAGCAACAATGAGTTTACTAGGATACAACCACATGCACTGGTCTTATAAAGCACAAATTTCCAAGAAATAGTGACCTTGATATAACGTTGCCCCGGAATGCTCGTCTCCACTGCAGTCTTGGTCTAGATGTCTCAAATCAGCTCCAAAAGTAGAACTGACTATTGTAAGTGAAAACCCAGGTGCATTGGAGAGCGTGATCTCTCTTTGTTTGATTATGTAGTGATTAAGAATGGTGTAGGGTGCCTTCTCTTAGCACAGCCTTAAAATACACCTTTACCCAAGCTCAGAAATTAAAGTAATGGACAGCGGCTACAGTGAACCGAAAATACGTCCTCCAGTTATACGCTCAAGAGATTGCTAGCATCAAATATGACGAGATTTGATCTCCTTTCTCTTCAAGAAATTCTCATCCCAACTGTAGAAATGCACCCAGCAAGGAAAGGAAGGGATTCAAGCTCTGTTTTGGGCTCCAGAACTTGTCCAAAGGCACCAGAAATTCAATCTCCTTTGTCGCTTGCTCAGAAAATGTTAAATTCGGCTCAGTTGAAGATTCAAAAAGTGATCCTTTGTTCTTTCTCCAACAAAATGCAACTCAATCTTCTTCAATTCGCTCCTCGTCCTTGTAGTTGGTTGGGCTCGAAATCAAACCGGAAGTAAGATAATACTCTCTACCATTTGCTCGACAGTTGCCGATGAACAAGAATAATCTCAACGCTTCTAGAAAGATTGATTCAGGCCTGGAACCAACTGTCCTTTTCTCAAATTAATGCCACAGAATTCTGAAAATGAAAATGAACAAGCAAGAACTCCTCAACTTTGATCACCAGAATTCACTAACCAATTCAACTCAGTATTTCTGACAAGAGTCTACTACAACAAAGACAATACGGCCCCGTGATGAATCGGCTTGTGGAACTCATTATTTGATGCCCTCAGTCTTCCGATAGTAATTTATCGCCAACAAAATGTGCACTTGTCCTTGAAGATGGATTTTGACACCACAAATCTCCAATTTCGGGCGCTCTGATGTGTATTTCTCTTTGGAAAAATTCTGGAAAATGTGTGGAGTAGAGACACTGCAAACCCACATTTTTGGAAGAGAAGTGTGGCCTCCTATTTTATTGATCAACCACCGCAACAAAAATGATTCGGCCTTCTTTAGGCACTAGGCAAACAATTCGCTCAACCAAAATCTCAGCTCTTGTCTGCCCGCATCCACAACTATTATCAAACAGACATTTAGCTATAGTCCGAACCACTCCAAAATGTAATAGACCCTTTTAATTAAATTTTTGTCAGCGGCCTCAATGAAACAATTGGACCTTAGTCAAATGATGTTGGATTTTGATAAATTTCCACAGCCGCTTCAAACCTTTTCACTTTCATGCCCCTTTTTGAAATAAATATTATGTCATGCAATAACATGTGGCCGCTTTGAAACATTTAACTCTCAAATCTTTTAGAAATAATTGGGCCCACAAAGAGACGTGAAGAAAAAATGCATTCGGCTTTTAGCACGTCGACCACCATGAAGTTTGTCTTTCAATACTGACAAAAAATCAATTCTCGACCCTTTTCCTTCTCAAATGGTTCATGACTCAGCTCTCAGTTTGTCCCCAGCGAGTCTTTGCAACACTTCTAGAAGCGAATGTCAGTTGGATTGTAACGGCTTCCCTGCACGGTCCACTCTCAATTGTTGGCCAACATCGTAGCTCGATCTTCTTGTAAGTGCGGCCTTCTCAGCACTCATATGGCCCTTTTATCACACAACCTTTGAATATAATAAAATGTGGCCCACGACTATGTCTTGGTTCTAACTGGTAATTCGGTCCCGAATTCAACGGCGGTTCTCACAAAATTGGAAGTTGATATTTTCATCCCAACAATCTCACAATATGATTTCGGCAATCTACAATTCTTCGACGACTCAAAATAGTTCTTCTCTGTGGCTTGATTAGAAGAATAACTAGCCCCCTTTATTTGAATTTTAATACCGGCCTAGTTTGTTGAATCTATTATGCTTGCAACATTTTGCCAAAAATTTTGTTGCTCATTTAATAAGATAATTTGTCAAACCCTTTTAATAAATCCTCATTTTGCCACAGAAGCTAGGACTTTGATTTCTTTGGCAAAACCCTCTGACAATAATCATTGAAATTGGAAACTGAAAACCCGCAGTCTAAACCAAGACCAAGGCTCTGATACCACTGTAATGTCCCAAATCAGAAATTTTTCGAACAAACACTTCATATAAAACTATCATGCATTTACCAAAAGATTTCCATGAAAACCCAAACCATAAATCTATAAATTGCATAAAATCTCATTAAAAATCACAACAAGAGGAACAATGACAAATGCAGCAACCAAAATCTAGTTGTATTATATATAGATGGATGTCAATACAATAGCTGGGAATGACCCTCCGGTCTCCAAACTGAAACTGAAAAACAATCACTACACATATGGATTCTGAATGAATCCACCAAGGGGAGATGGGTGCTCGCCCAATCTCTCTATATCACCAAAGGGTTTTCGTTCTAGGGCTACCAATGGAGTAGAGAACCAAGTTCTCAAACCTCTGTGCGAGAAACAATATCAAATACAAGTTGTCCTCCAATGGTCTCCTCCTCCTCTTTTATAGATTTGATAGACTCCTCTAGAACCTTCTATTTTATTATTATTTTAATCATGGAGCACTTTTCCCTCTTTTATTTCAATTAAAATATTCTTTTTAATGTGGGAAAATGGTAAATTGGTCATCATGTCTCCCCAAGTCACTAAGACTCTCATCTAACCATCCCATCTTGTAGATCTTCTCATTCTGGTTCCAATAAGTTATTACACTAAGATGTTCTACCACGTATTCCTCCCAGAATTCCACCTTAAGCGTAATTAATTAGGTCAAGCCCACTAATAACTCAGTTTTTTGGAAGTGGTCGGAATGCGCCGGAACGAAAGGCCAACTGTGCAAATGATGGAATATGCCAAGCGAATGTCATTGGACCTCATAGAAACTCCTCAAAACTCCAAAGACCCTTGACGACATAACCTGCTCCACGGACCTGGCCATCCCCTACCCTGGAAATCCACCCTAGTTGTACTATGAAGAAGAATAAAAATGGGGAAATGACAGAAAGATGCCTAAAAATTGGGTGAATGAAGAAAGCACTCAAGGATCTTGGACATGGCATGTCAAGGAAGGACCTGTTGACCACTATGTGTCAACTACCCATAGCAGTACACTCCCTTTCTTTGCAAAAGGGTAGCGCTTCATCGTCGTGTCCGTGCCATTCGACTCCCATCATCAACCTGATCGTGTTATGTTGTAAACCCAATCTGCATGTGTAAATTGTAAATAATCTTAGCAAATCTAAGTCATGTATGTAAATTGCCTAGGCAAACCTAAATTTCTAGTGATAATCTACGTTCCAGAAGGTTTTTTGTCTCACCGATCCATGATCGGCAAGGTTTTCCTTTAGCCTAACCCCAAAGCAAGAATAGATTTTGTCATTAGAATCTTAGGGGAAGCTTAGTGTGCTAAGTCGAGTCTATGTAAAAGTAATTTGGAAATAATCCTAACTATTTTGTTAGGTTATTACAAATTGCTTGATCTGCTAGATTATATTTGTGTAGCAAAACTGGGTGGTCTATGAGGGTCTATGTCAAATGGGTTTTCCCCCTTGAGATGTAAATATGTAAAAATCGTGATGTCAAGTGTCTTGAGGGTTGGAAAATAATTAATCCCCTCATAATTCCTAGGTCCTAGGTAAAATTCCCAAAGGCTAAGTTTAAGGGTCCAAAAATAGAAAAAAAAAAATAAATAAATAATAATAATAAAAATTAAAAATATTAAAAAATAAAAAATAGTAAAATAATAATAAGTCAAAGTTTTGAGGAAATAAATGCAAAATTTTAATTTTTAATATATTAAAATGCATTTAAAATTTCGATGGATGAGATTAAAATAGATTTTGATCCCCATCGATGGTCGAGATCACTTTGACATGGATCACTTGAACTAGCTGTTGGGAAATTTTCCTTTAAATAGGGTGTTAGGGGTCATTTGAGATCATTCGATCTGTGAGTCTTGTGCTAAAGAAAGCTCTCTTGTAATCTTTTTCTTGTGCAATAAAGAAAGACTTTGGGGTTGAAATTTTGTTGGTGTTACTCTTCTGGAATTGCTGTAAGATGTTTCATTTCTGCGCATGATTTTAATTTCAACCATTGATAATAGCTTTATCAAGAGTGATTTTAAACACAGGTATCTTGTTTAGTTGCTAGGGTTTGAATAGTAGTTAAATTTCTGAACATGATGGCAGGTATCTCCATTAAATTTGGCTTTTAGTATCGTTTTCTCCCTCTTTGTTAATGGTTGAAGTAAGCTATGCAGGAAAATCTAGATTTTGAAAATCAACGAGCGTTTGGGGAAGTTCTCGACTAAACCAACCAACTCCCGAGAAGCACTTTCTGAAGAGCCTAGCTAGTTTCGATCCTGGGCTTATCATTTGAATTTCTCTTGTGAATGCATGAAGGGTTTTCTGAAGCATCTCATAGTAAATTTAAAATTTTGAAAATATTTTTGTGGATTATTGACAAATCTGACTGCATAGTGTCGTTAGTTTATGAATACTGTAATTATTTAGTTAAATTTTGGGTTATTTCCTTGCATATTTTGCCTTTGGGTTTTCTTTTTGCAAGTTGTTGATTTGAGGAAGAGATTTTCGTTGGAAGCCAGATCTAGGCGCTGGGGGGTAAGATCTGGCCTCACAACTAGTTTTTGCAGGGGCACTGTTTTGCTGTCCAAGGGTTTCAACTTTAGTCACGTTCAGATCTGGAAATTTATTGCAGGGCTTTCATTAGAAGCAAAGGGAGTTAAAAATTTTTAAGGTTTCGGAAGAAATCCACAGCTCTGTCCAACCATCCCGTTGGCGTCCTCAGCTTCATCGCATTCATCATCTGCGGCTATCTACGTCCCTCTCATTCTGCCCACAGCTCAGTCCCTCGTCCAGCTCCACGTAGCTAATTTCCGCTCCACCCTCACTCTCCTACAGCTCCCTCTGGAAACCCGAGTCTCATTCTCTTCCCCACAGTCATCATCCCTCTGCGTGCTATCCTTTTCCGCATACCTGCAAGGAAACCCACCACGCCATACATTCCTTCACGGCCAAACCTACACCCCTGTGTTATTCCTCTACTGCTCTCACGTCCATCCCTGCAAACTGCAGTCACATCCAAACGTTGCCATATTCTTCCTTACGCTGCCATACTACGTCCCTCTTCTTTCCCGCAGCCACATATCCGCGGCTCCTCATCCGCTCCCTCACAACCTGCAAAACAAACCTCTGCTCCATGCATTCCTTCTGCTCCTTTATCTATCCTGCATGTTGCCTCATCTCCTTCGCCCAAGCGCCACACGCAACCTTTGAACCCTCTGTCGTCTAGACCTGCACACGTACAACACCAAAACAAGGCATTAGATTTTCTTTTTATTATTATTGTATAGGTGCTATACGATTAGAGTTGGATTTTTTTAGTTTGATTTCATGTATATGTTAGGTTTCATAATCTTTAGTCTTTATTTAGTGTAGGTTTAGTTATATTTTAATTATAATTTAGTTTATTTCCTATTTTATTTAGTAAGGTTTCATAAAAAAAATCATTTTCTTTTTGAATTTTTATTTAGATTTTAGATTTAGTTTTCTTTTGATTTTGACTTTAAAAATAGTATTAAAAAATAATAAAAAATGAAACAAAAAAAAAAAATATAAAAAAATATAAAAAATCCCAAAAGCATAAAAAGTTAATCCTTAGGCTTTTATTTAGAATTTTGTTTTATAGTTTAGATTTTTATTTTCATTTAGATTTAAATTTTATTTATTTAGATTTTAGTTTTGTTTTATTTTAATCTTAGAATTTTATAAAAATATAAAAATATATAAAAATTTAAAAATTTTGAAAAAGATTAACTAAAAAATTGAAAATTCATTTTTGTGTCTTTTGTAGTATTTATGTTCCACTTCTCTATAGTTAAATACGCTTAAATGTTTATTTAAAGATTAACTATTGAAAAGTGGTGAATCATTTTGTGAACTGGTCGCCATTTAAATTTTATGGTCATTTAAAGCATTTGATTTTTTGAAGTTTAATTGCTGGAACATTGTTGAAGCATTGTGCATTTATTGAATACCCTGCATTGCTTGGGTTATTTGACGGTAAATGATCATTAATCTTGGAATTACAAATTTCATATTTTTTGCAGCAGTTGATAAACAATTATTTAATCATTAACTCCATAAGGCACTGATCTTAAGCATTCTAAAGCAAATTAATTTTTAAGTGTCGCTAAGCTTCAATCAAGCGCTTCTCTGCCTTGCTGTGTCTCCCAAGCTAGCTGCTTCCCAGTTGGTTCTCCTTTATCCCATAGGGTCTACCCCCCTTAGCCTAGGGAGACGGCTTAAACAGAGAGTTCAAGGATCGGGGTGACAACGCCCGATCTGAGCATTGTCGTGGTGCTTAGACACTTTGCATGAGAACAGGACCCATGTATGAAGAAAAAGGCCCAAAGTGTCTTAGGTGATGTGACCAATGCAGATAAATCTGTGAACTGCCTCAAGATTTGTGAAACTACCTCAAGAACTCTCTACATGTTCAACTATATAGTCATCTCCAACATTCTATTTCCAAAGTGTGACTAAATTACAAATACCTAATGAGGATTGATGATTAGAAATTAGATAAGTGTGCTCCCATATGCATGACAACCCTTACAACATTAGCAACACTTATAAAGTGAAAAAGCCTAGATGTTTTCTAGGTCATGTGTCCTAGTAGATCCATCCCAAGTCCCTAGCATACCTACCGGGGTCATAAACAGATACTTGGGATCAACATAACGACCTCTAAGGGGTGGTCAGCTAAGCCATAAGAGCAAGCACCATCCTAAAATGAGGACTACGAGGATGGACCATTACTAACCACAAAGTGTCTAGAGAAACCACCTAGGTAAATAAACAATTTTACATACATTAACTAAACATGGTCCAATATAATATGAGTACAAAATGGTCACACTTTTGGTTGATAATGATACGATTGTACAAAGCATCATGGTGGCAAAAACCAGTCATGGTACTTTCAGCTCTAACATCATCAAGATAGGCCCAAAATTTGCTCATATGATGTGTCACATCTGATGAAAAAGTATGGGGTGCATTGAAGAGAATTTGAAGTGTAACACCTATTTAGCACGAGGGGCAATGTTCCAATTAATGGTGTGATCTTCAAATGTGGCCATGGAGCATTCATATGTATCATTATGTACTTGTAATTATGGTCAAGGCCATATTCTTTATTCTTGTATTGTATTACTAAGTATGGTACGGTTAAGGCTCACCCCTCTATGGGACACCCCACCTAGTGTTGTATTAATACACAACTCCAATTTCCATTTATCTATGAGCACCTATATCTTTGGCATACTCTTGTGCTTGGAATTTCTTTTTTTTTTATACATAGCTGTGCATTTCTTCTGTATCGCACTTGCACTTGGGCATATTAGTTTCTCTTTCTCTAGTGTAATAGTGTTATCTCCCTTTCACCACACATGTGGCTCAGTGACTACAAAATTTGGGTTTCTTTTGGTTCTATTAGATTCCCTGCTTTAATTTATCTCAATGCCTCCCAATGCCCCCTAAGCTTTGATGTCGGAAACTCAGCACCACCACACACATTTGGAGAACAAAAACATTCTAGAAACCAAACGGGTCAAATAAATGGGGAGACAAATCAGCTCGTTTCCCAAAACATATACATAGACCAGAATGTTTTCCCAGATTTCTAGCATGTCTCCAAATTATTGGGGCTCATTTTCGAGGAAAGCAAGCATGATTCGAGTTGTGTGGGTCCTAAACAGGCCCTAAAATGAACATAACTGTTGGTAAATGACAAAAATTCCCTGTTGACATTTAAAAAATGCTACTCAATGAATTTTCAATAAACTTCTAAAAGAAAAAATAGAAGCCCTAGGTCCCCTTATTTCCTACAAAGAAAAGTCATCTCTTTTATTTCTCACACTCTTTTCAACAACCATAGCCATCTTATAATAACAACCAAAGTTTAAGAGCACTGGGAGTAATTATAAGGGCAGTGGCAGCAAGGAAACTCTTGCTGGCTTCATTGTTTTCAGTTGGTAGCTATCTACATTAATTTGCATAATAGCCTAATATATAGGGTTTATTTAGGATCCTACATAATGAAATCACCTGTGGGAGTTCATATATACATATGCTTTCTATTAAATTGTTGTTTTGGTATGTCATTCTAATTTTTTTGATCGATCATTCATTTGAAATTTTATGAAGAAAAATTACTATTTTTTTACATTATTTATAGTTTTTGTAGTTTTAAATACCATGGGTCCGTATTTTCCTGAAATTTTGACGGTTCACATTTCCATACCAAATCCATTTCAGTAAACCATGCCTATTCCAAGTTTTGTGCAACTTAACCAGAATGGCCAAAGGCCTTAGAGATTTGATCTCCCATGTTTATGTAGAGATTTGTCACAAAGGAAAGTCAATACTCTAAGTAATTACATTATTTTCTAAGGATTTCGACCTATTTCAACTCTTTTAATCTTCGCATGGACAGATCGACATGAAATATATCGACAAAGTCAAAAATCCAAAATAATTTATTTAAAGACAGGGCATTCAAAACCTGTGTGAGCAAAGAACCAACGCAATATCAAGAACTACTATATTTAACATTCATCAATAGTTATTTTCAATGAAATATGCTCTCTGTTTAGATATCCTCAACATATTAGTCATATTTTCTATTTCATATTATTTTTGCTGCATCTTTCAAAAGCATGGAGATAATATCTTAGCATAGCACATATACAATCATTTTTAATACATGTTTACCAACTAAATGAATATGAATGAACAAAAGAAATGATGAGAGATAAACAATAATGATCAATATGAATAAAGCATGACTATCAAAAAAATATACAAAGAGTTCCTGCAAATTTGTTGTGACCCAGGTTAGTCATAATGTGGCATGTTTATTGACTTTATGGTAAAAATCGAAATTCAGCAGATATCATGACCCAATGAATAGTGTGATTATGTTCGGAAAATAAATTTGGTTACATTGAAATTCATTCATAATACAGACTATTCAAATGAAGTTTCAATAGAATCTGATCATTTTAAATGGGCCCACAGGAGGGTGGTCTAGCAGTAGGTTGAGTGGTGATCATAAACAGCATTTCTATATATATAATGTTATCCTAAGCTTGCACATTATAGTTGATTTAAAACAAAAAAAACATTTTGCTCAACCTAATGGTGAATTTTATAACATTTTTTCAAATTGGCAATTTTCTTCTGGAGTTCCATTGTCACCAAATTTGAACATGAACAAAAATCAGGTGACTTTGCGATCCAATAACTACAATGTTTGATTATAATATGAACATAGCATATAAGATTGCAAAATATATAAAAATCACCTTCATGATGCTTACTCCAACAGCGTTTAGTTCATACTGACGACAGATTTCTAGACCCTGTTCAATTACAGATCATTCATAAAATTAATTAAATGGATCATCAAACCTGCACAACCCACCAAGCACTTTGTAGTTGCAGAATTAGCACAAATAAAAAAAGAAGCATAACTTTGCAAACAAACATTCCAGTTCTTCATCTCTCCTACCTTTAGAGCTAGTCGATTGTCTCCAGTAAATGGTTGCCTTAGTAGTAAAATCTCCAATAATCGCAAACCTTGTCTAGGGCAAGATGCCAGATAAATAGGTGCTATCTGCGTAAGTAAAAAAATTGTACAAGATAAGTGAGCAGACCAAACACAAGGCAATATACTAAAAACCTAGTAGTTAACGATTCTTGAACGTTTACATGAGAATTCAGTGTTCACAAGTGCTTCTAACTCAAAAACAGTTAAGCCTCGAAGTAATGAGCAAGGTACGAAGAAGAAAATAATGGTACCAAAAATATAAAAATGATCATAATCAAGCAAAACACAGCTACACAGAACATTAGGTTTATACAGCATAAATGGAGGCGAATTAGAATGTTGGGACTGAAATCAACTGCAATATTCATCTATATTCCTGGACTTTTCAGACGAATTGCTACCATTTTGAATTACTTTGATATGATAACATGCTTTTCTTAGCCATCAGGCTCCATTATCATGATTAGGCAAATAGTATGAAGTGGCTCTACGTGTTCAAGTTCGCCAGATAGTAAGAGTACAGCACAAGATTGTATAATATAGGACCATGGTCAAAACTTCTCAATGCGAATGCAAAATCCTGGAATTGAAACAGTTCAAGGTGGTGCATCATATTTGAACAACAGTTAATTTTCCATAACCTAATAAGGCACTAAAATAGTTAAGATTCCCCAGACGTTGTAAATTTTCATTTTGCATCCTTCGCATAGCATTTATGGATCAGTCTTCCTTCATTTCCCTATTCCACCCCAAAGCAAGGTTTTCGGATCCCTACCTAGATAGGTCAACAGTCAACTATTTGGGAAAGAAATCAAGATAGCATACAAATCTCAACCCAGAAGAATACATCTTTACAACAAAGACAGATGCTAATCAATGATTTTTGGCAATTAAAAGGAGAGCTCTCCCATAAGGAGTTTAAGCTGTCATATGAAATATCAGTGAATGCACCCTCCACAATTATTATGGCACTCTATACATTGTTTTGGAACCATACGAAGCATTCCAGAGATAACAATACATGAAATAAACTAGAACCATTGCTTCTACCCAATAAGCACGATACATCTAAACAAATATACAAAATCATTTGCCAATTTTTTTTCTCCACCTCCACAGTCACCAGATTTCAAGAGTATCTGTACAGAATTTTGGGAAATTAGGTTAGCCAGGTGCAAATGTAAAATTATACAGACAAGGATGAATAATAATTGATAAGAAAAATTCAAAAAAAAAATTCTTTTGAAACTTGCAGTCTTAGGTGAACAAATCCAATAACATCATATAAAGATCTGAGTCATGATTTTACTCTTAATATGACAAATTTCCCAAGAAAGATAATAGAAGCAGTGTTATGTAAAAGTTATTTAATTTTAGGTTCAAAATTTAATTTTAGGTTAATTAGACGAAAGGGCACGATCATAAGATCATGCCCTTTCCCCAAAGGGTGCCCATGGCGGTATATAAGCCAGGGACCCTCACTGTAAACAATCATCATTCAGTTCAATAAATTATTATTATATCTATCTATATATATATATATAATATATATATATATATATATATATAGATATATATATAGATATATATTTCTGTGTATCGTAGAAGTTTATACTTCAACCAATCATGTAGCTAGTCCCACTATATTAGTTGATGGAGGATTCCCAAGAACATCACTTTCTGTACAACAAAATCTAGGTGCAATAACCCTAGTAACACTGACACTAGGTGAAATGCACTTAGAAAGAATTATTTACTGAGCAAGTTCTGCTGTTAAAGAGTCGCAATACCATACAAAGGAATAAATATAATCCTAACCATTGAGAGTTGATGTAAGAAGAGGAACCAAAAGAAAATAATAATAATACATTGTACCCATCATCGGCTCTATCTACAATTGCAAATTCACTCAT
Organism: Pinus taeda; assembly: GCA_000404065.3. Lineage (NCBI taxonomy): Eukaryota > Viridiplantae > Streptophyta > Pinopsida > Pinales > Pinaceae > Pinus > Pinus taeda. The sequence goes on from APFE031006459.1 coordinate 250,014, forward strand.
AAATGACATAGGTTCAGAGTGTCAATATTAATGTATCCTATAACCTCCTCCACTTCTCATAAAGGTCTTGCTCAGTTAATGTAAGCAATAGATTGCAAGCATTAAGATGGCAAGAGTTCTAGGTTAGATCATTGAAGCAATAGTTGCTAGACTTTCTCCAGATTTTCATCAGAAATTTATTGACTAGGATACATCAACTTTGTTCCCAGAAAAATTGGGAGAGGTAAAAGTAGTCTCTCTCCCAAGAGTGGGGATAGTCTAAAGGCCATATCATTATGTTTATTAATTGTTACAATTAGGTAATAAACTGACTTTACACAATGTGTAATAAAACAAAATTTCACATGAATAAAAAAGTTAAGACATTTAAAGTGGAATTTGTTGAAATATGTAACTAGGTCCAGTCTTCATGATGTATTATGTACTCTTGATTTTTGTATTTGATGTAAAAGCGAAAAAAGCAAATTTATTATTATTATTTCTAGCATGGGTTTCATGCTCTAGGTTAATTTACTTATAGGTCAAGCACCCATTGTGTGCTTCTAGGACTTTGTAATAAAGTCTAGGAGTCAAAGAGTCATTGTCATATGTAAAAGACCCTATTGGGTATCTCGTATCATGTAAGAAGAATTTACATAAGTCAAAATTGTGTCATAAAGTCCCTCCAAGACCAAGTCGGCCTGCTAGAAGACAAGTTGTTCTAGCAGTGACATGTAGGCCTCATTTGGGTTGTTCGAACATCTCAAGGAAGCCTATATATAAGGAAGAACTCAACCTCATCAAAGGAGCATCCATAAAGCTCGTTCAAGCACAAGAAGGACCAGAATAACCAGCGAAGAAGAGGAGAATAAAATGAAGACAAACCAAATTTGAAGAGGACTGTTTATGGGCTACAATCTTCTAGATGTGTGAAAGAGTTATGGCATCATCTTATTGCAGCAAGACCGAATTGCAGACCAGCCAAGAAGCCAAAGTTTGGGTTCATAAAGATCAAAATTAAAGGCTGAGTTGCTAAGGAGAAAGAAGATCCCCAAGCGAAAGAGAAGGGACACATATTCTACCATATTCCAACCACATGTTTGAGCTAGGCTTTCTGCAGTTAGGCCGAAAATTGCAGTCATAAAGTGCAGACCTGAAATTGAGGTCGAAAGAAAAGTTGCAGCAGTTGTGAAGCAAGTTTGATTTAGGTTGACTTTGTAAGAAACAAGTTCATCAAGGAGAAGTTTGACTTGGTCTTGGAGAGGTCTTTGTCTTGGGTCATAGGTTGAAGCACAAGAAGGACAAGAATAACCAGCGAAGAAGAGGAGAATAAAATGAAGACAAACCAAATTTGAAGAGGACTGTTTATCGGCTACGATCTTCCACGTGTGCAAAAGAGTTAGGGCATCATCTTATTGCAGCAAGACCGAATTGCAGACCAGCCAAGAAGCCAATGTTTGGGTTCATAAAGATCAAAATTGAAGGCCGAGTTGCTAAGGAGAAAGAAGATCCCCAAGCGAAAGAGAAAGGAGACATATTCTACCATATTCCAACCACATGTGTGAGCTAGGGTCTCTGCAGTTAGGCCAAAAATTGCAGTCATAAATTGCAGACCCGAAATTGAGGTCGAAAGAGAAGTTGCAGCAGTTGTGAGGCAAGTTTGATTTGGGTTGACTTTGTAAGAAACAAGTTCATCAAGGAGAACTTTGACTTGGTCTTGGAGGGATCTTTGTCTTGGGCCATAGGTCGTGGAATTCATCATTTGAAGATTCTATAAGAAGAGAAGAATTCTCGTGCGTTTTCCTCTCAAGAGAAGAGGTTTTGGCCTTGGCTAGCAGCCTATATTTTGTGTCGTTTTGTCTCATTGATCTTCATAGTTTGGTAGCTGTTTGATGATAAGAACACTATAATAATCAAGTAAAGAAGAGACTAACTACACGTACATCAAGTTAACTAAAAGAACATCACAAGTAGTTATCCAAGTAAGAGAAATCACCCTAATCTAGCTTCCCTAGATTTTTCAACATAGGATCAGAGCTAAGGTGACAACAAAAAGAGGCAGCTTGAAGATCATCCAATTGAAAAAGGATACATAAGGGTCGAGCATAACAAAGAACATCAAGAAGGACCATTCATCACATGCCAATGATCATATCATCTAGAAGGAAAATCACTTGGAAGAAGAAGAAAACCTGAAGGACCCTACCTCCACTCAAAAGACTCTACACACTTGAAGTATTCTTGGAAGCATTCTCATTCTATCCAAATAAAGCACGAAGAAGCACTTCATCATTATCAAAGGAATCAAAGTAATATTCCTCACATTGAAGAAAGGATCACATCTCAAACATCCTTGAAGAAAAAGCATTGTCTTTTGAAGAAAGAAGATCATCAACAAAGCAATCATCATCAACGAGGCATCTTCAATTGTCAACAACAAATAATAGTGGAAGTCAACATCATCAAGAAGGCATCTAGTTGAAGATATCATCATCAAAGGAGCATCTTCACTTGACAAGTAAGTATTCTATATTTTTATGTCTCAATCTACACTAACTTCTTTCTGCAAGGAGAACAACAAACTTGTTGGGACATCGAATTACCTTGCATGGAAGAAGAGAATAGATTTGATCCTCACATAAATGAAGTTCATGAATATGTCACGGACTCAATCACCAAACCTTCTCAAGAGCAATCTCAAGAACTATCAAAGTCTATGAAAGGAGAAGTAAGAGCTCAAAGAATCCTTATTGAGTCAATCAAGCATTCCCTCATTCCCTATGTAGCAAAGTTGAAGACAACAAAAGAGATCTATGAAAAATTGGTAGAATTGTTCTCTATAAGTACTGCAAGAGAACCGTCTCGTTAAGAAGTGAACTATACAAGATGAAGGTATGAAAGGAAGAAGGGGTAGCCCCATATCTTATGAGGGTATCTCATGTTAGAAAATCCTAAAGGCAAAAAGATTTTCTTATACTTGATAATTACTTGTGATGTTCTTGATTACTTATTAGTTTCTTTATCTCTTCTTTCTTTTAGTTCATCAAGCAATTACCAAAGCAAAAATACATAAAACAATGGACACCAAATATAGGCTCACAGCCAAGGCAAAACCCCTCTCTAAGGGAAAACCCAGTCAGTAATTCTTCCTTCAATAGTTTTCTAGAGATATTCCAAGACTCTGGAACTTGACACAAACTTTCCTCCACACTAGGTCAACCTTACTCTTCTCTTGCAGATGATCCTTCTTGACCCGGCAATAGCAGCAGCAGCAGCGGCACTTTCTTTAACCCAGCAACTTTGACCTTGCTTTGGAGACTTTCATCTTCACTGAAAGACTTTGATCTTCATATAGGAACTTCAATCTTGGCCCAATACATCTACTTGAGGAAGCAGCTGTTGAAGTTTCTAAGTTTACTTAGTTAGAAACCCTCCATGCACTTTATCTGATTTATTCCTACCTACTTGTTATTTTCCTTAACAAGTTATTTACAATATAAATACTGAAAGTAAACACTAGTACATGCTCAACATATTACAGATCAGTAACTAAAAGAAATAAGTACAAACACACCATATGACACCATTATTTTTGGACTAATATCCCCAGAAAACCCCAATGCGGGAAAACCAGTGCAGCTATCTGAGGGTTTTCTTATTAAGCAATATCAGAGTACAGTCTGGGTGCCGAAACTGGCCTACACAATAGAGAGTTTCCTTGGCAGTAACACCTCTCAGTTTCTGACAAATCTACTCGCCGAAACCCCAAATAATCCTTCTGACAGCTACTCAGCATCAATTTGCCCCAGAAACCCCAGCGTCTGCCCAATCTGGACAGCGTCAACCTCTCCTAGCCCAGCATTGGCCCTACGTCAGCCTATCTTCGCCTGTGTCAGCCCCAGGAAGTCCTGCATCAACTCTTTCAGCCTCTATATCAGCTACGCTGGCCTCTTTGGTGCTCTGCGCAACACTTAGCTGCCTCTGAATGGCCCTGCGTGAGCACTGGCTACTCATGTGTCTCTCTCTCTCTAGCTGCTCTGCTGCTCTCCCGACACTATATTTGCTTCTCTGTCTCTCTGTACTCAATGCCCCTAGCTGCTCTCCAATCACTGATTCTATCTCTCTTAGCAAACCCCGCTCTAGAGAATAGAATGATTGATCACTCTGGTGTCTTCTCCAACTGACCCTCAAGCCTCCTCTTATACTTTTCTTGTTGACATCTTAACGGCCGAGATTAAGTCCCTAATCAACGGCTAAGATTAGATCTAGCTTGATCCATGTCTTTTGGACCATTCTAACACAACTTCATATTAATACACATTAATATTTTATTTTCCCTAAGTTTAGACTTAGGGACTTCAATAAAAATATTAATTATTTTAATATCTCCTAATCTGTTTAGAATCTGTCCAAACCCTTTCTGGCATTGGAGACCTCATGTACCCCAACCTCTCCACCAAATTTCGTGGCTAGAGCACATCTGATGCTACCCCAAATCAACACTCCCTCTTAGCGAGGACTGTGCTCTAGCAATACTCCTCACTGAGTATTACTCTGATCATCCGACATCGATACCTGTGCTGATGCTAGGCCTTCTTGCCCATCATCCTCTGCACTGTTGCACCCTATATTGCTGCCCATGGTTCTACCACTGCCACTATTGCATCTGTACGATAGCTCCCTCTGCATCTGTGCTGCTACTGGTCCTTTCTCCCGGCACTGCACCTCATCTCATCATGTTGCATCGTGCTGCCTATTGCTGCACTGCAACTCAGTTACTGAGAAGTAAGTAATTGATCTCCCAATCTGACCTCCTTGTTGAGCTAGAGACACCCACTGATGTTGAAGCTCCCTCTGTAGCTGACAAGTGCTCCCTCTCTGACCTCTACGCTGCTGCAACAACTCCTTGCATCTTGCACTATTGCAGACCTCTCTATGCCATCCTGCACTGGTGCAACACTACTGTGCCTCTCGCATTGTTGCAACCTGCTAGCCTCGCGATGTCTTGAGACTCCTACATTGTAGCTCTCTCTGTCGCTCCATCCACATCTGTCTCTACTCACTCATCAAATCCTGCTACTCCTCGTCGGGGCTCCCATAGCAAGGTCTAATCCAAGAGGCTGGGTATCTCAAGGATCCTGTCCGTCGTCGCCTATAGTTCGCCTGACTACAGCTCGATGTCTCCCCACTTCTTCTCAAGTGGCACATGTGCACTGATGGCACAATCATCCTCTGTCAAAACATCCTTCTCTACCCGTGCTGGCGCTGCCTTAGTCTCGGAAGACTCTCCCTTACTCTTCTTCCTTGGACACTGGGTCGCATAATGACCCAGCTCCCCACAGTGGAAGCACTTGATCTTGGAGAGATCTTTCTTCTTCTACTTCTCCTGCTTTCCCTCAGATGCTAGGGCCACATCTTCCTCCTCCTGCTTGACTTTGATCCCCTGTTGCTACTACATGTCTTCGACTGTCGTCTGATCTCTTCTTGGCAAAGAGCTGCCCACATCTCGTCCCAAAGTGGGAGAGTCCCTCTACCTAGGATACTCTGGACAAATACTTCCCAATCTTCTGAGACATCATTCAAGGTTGTCCTCACCATAAGCTCCTAATCCGGTGTCACCCCTATAGCAGTGAACTAGTCTCGGATCTCATTCAGTCCTCCGAGGAAGTTGTCAATCGATTATCCCTTCTTCATCTGATATGACCTCATCTGATTCTCAAGTAGCATCCTTCTTTGCACAGAAGTATGCTGGTATAGCTTCTTGAGAGCCTCCCACATCTCAAATGTCGTTTCCTTCTCGGCTGTGTGGTACTACATAACCCTTGACCCCGTCAAGGATGATGCTCTTCACCCTCGCCATCGCCTCTTCGTACATGTCATTATCACTGGGGTCAGCTAGGATAGCTATTACCTTCAAGGCGAAGTTCTTGACACGATTCCTGTCAAGCACGGATAAGATTTTGGCCTTCCAGACTGCGAATTTCGATGCTTCGTCCAGTCTATCCTGGTCTCTTACCCCATGTACTGCCATGATGCTCCTCTACTTCCCTCCTAGAAGTTATTTGTTCAACTCCTCTGAGTCTCTACTTCCCGTCTAGAAGTTCTCTTATGGACTCCCTCTAAGTCCTGATTTCCCTCCTGGAAATCCTTCTACCACTTGTCGAGATGCCCCCTACTCTGATTGTCTTGTGCAACTGCACTGCTAATCTGGATTCCTCGGCTAGAAGCCCTCGATAACAACTCCTCTAGCACTGTTATGTCAGGTACTGTTCTGATTACAGTACCTCACCATCTCCACTCTGCAATATTCCCGCAGCCTTCTAGACCCCAACAACTGCCTCTCTATGAACTGCGTCAACCCCTCTCTGCCTCACGCTAGCTCTACATCACCCTGGATGGGTCTGTGTCAGCCCTGGGATGCCCTGCATCAACCCTATGGCCCTCTACGTCCGCAATGCTGATCTTGCTGAAGCTCTGCGTAGCTCCCAGCTTCCTCTATGTGACCCTGACTAGCTCTATGTCACACTCCTTAACTTTTGTGCTGCTAGAAACAACTTCTATCACCTCGGGACAGCTGTTTTCTGTTGCTATTGCTCCACTCGGCTGATCTCCTTTAGTCCTCTTGCAATCTACAATCACGCTCTGATACCATGTTGAAGATTCTAAGTTTACTTAGTTAGAAACCCTCCATGCACTTTATCTGATTTATTCCTACCTACTTGTTATTTTCCTTAACAAGTTATTTACAATGTAAATACTGAAAATAAAC
>APFE031006459.1:258037-349110 GCA_000404065.3 Pinus taeda
GGATGATCTTTATATCAATCCTACACCTCTCGACGAGAGGAATCTAATAAAAATATTATCATCCATGAATAAGATGACCCACATGAAGTTTTGCCTTGGTTGCCAATTTTAACAAACAAGAACAAACACACTATATGACACCATTATTTTTGGACTAATGTCCCCACAAAAACCCACTGCGGGAAAATCGGTGCAGCTATATGAGGGTTTTCTTATTAAGCAATATCAGAGTACAATCTGGGTGCCGAAACTAGGCTACCCAACAGAGAATTTCCTTGGCAGTAATACCTCTCAATTTCTTACAAATCTACTAGTTGAAGCCCCGGATAATCCTTCTGGCAGCTACTCAGCACCAATTTGCCCCAGAAACCCCAACGTCTGCCCAATCTGGACTACGTCAGCCTCTCCTAACCCAGCGCTGCCCTGCGTCAGCCTATCTTGGCCTGTGTCAACCCCAAGAGGCCCTGTGTCAACTCTCTAAGCATTTGCGTCAACTACACTGGCCCCTCTGGTGCTCCACGCAGCACTTAGCTGCCTTTGCGTGGCCCTGCATGAGTATTGTTTGCTCCTGCGTCTCTCTCTAGCTACTCTACTGCTCTCCCGACACTATCTCTATCTCTCTGTCTCTCTGTACTCAATGCCCCTTCGCTGCTCTTATATCACTGATTCTATCTCTCTTAGCAAACCCCGCTCTAGAGAATAGAATCACTGATCACTCTGGTGTCTTCTCCAAGTGACCATCAAGCCTCCTCTTATACTTTCCCTGTTGACATCTCAACGGCCGAGATTAAATCCCTAATCAATGGCTTAGATCTGGCTTGGTCCATGTCTTTTGGACCGTTCTGACACAGATTCATATTATTACACATTAATATTTTATTTTCCCTAAATTTAGACTTAGGGACTCCATTAAAAATATTAATTATTTTAATATCTCCTAATCTATTTAGAATCTGCCCAAACCCTTTCTGGGTATTGGAGATCTCATGTGCCCCAACCTCTCCACCAAATTTCTTGGCTAGAGCACATCTGATGCTACACCAAATTTCTTGGCTAGAGCACATCTGATGCTACCCCAAATCAACAGCAGCATCCAACACCAACAACTTCAACCTATACTTTGATCCGGCAGCAACAACACACGGCAACTGGCTACGGCATCAACAAGAGAACTTCGAGCTTCCAAACCAGGGCATGAGGGAGAGAGATAGAACCACCAAAATTATGATTTTCCTCTTTTCCTTCTCTTAGACCAAACTCACACTTCCTTTTCCTCCTTCCCCTACTTCGCACTTTTTCCAACTTCAAGAGATATCGAACTTGCAAGTGAGAGAGTGCTTCAAATCGAATTCGAACTGCTTCATTGTTAATTTTAGGTATGTTCTATGTTGAGAGCAAATTTACTTCAATTTTCCATATTAGCTCAATATCAATTCCAAATTAGCAATCACATTTAGCATGATAGCAAAATGCAGATAGAACATAAACATAAATCAGAGAAAACAAGCCAAGACAACAGGACACAAAGATGTGGCGCTAACCAGGGACAAACTCCAATATGGGGAAACCTTTGATCAATTCTTCTTATGTTCTTCAATAGTTCAACAAAGAGAGAGATAGTACATATACATCAGAAGTCAACATTTTGACTTGACAAAATAATAGTACTGCATCTAACAGTGTGTTGCATTCATTGTCACCATGATGCACCATCACACCATGTCCATCATCATTGTGTTGCACCATGTTGCACCATCACACCATGTCCATCATCACTGTGCTACACCATGCTGCACCATCACACCATGTGCACCATCATTGTGTTGCACCATGCTGCACCATCACACCATGTCCATTGTGTTGCACCATGTTGCACCATCACACCATGTCCACTGTGTTGCACCATGCTCCATACTCAACAATTACCAACCTTAGCTGCTTGCTATGGCTTGCAGCCTAGTAGAGTTGCTAGGCCATAGTAGCAGACTCCTTCAATAGGTCAAACGAACAGCTTCTCCTTCAGTGCTCTAACGTTGAGACAGTTGCTTTCAAACATACCTAATTCATGCCTTAGAATAGCAGTCTTTCACTACTGCTGCTAGGCTTCTTTGCACAACGAATTAGGGCTTCAGTAAGACTGAGATTAGGGCCTCTTCTAGGCCTCCTTGCAGTTGTTTATAGGGCTTCTAAACTGAGTCTAACACTCCCTTTTGGACTTGTGGCTAGTCTTCTTAGGACAGCGGATTAGTATCACTGTTGGACCTGTGATAAGGGCTTTAGAACAGCAGCATAAAGCACTTGTTAGCACTGCGGTTAGGGCTTGCTAAAAGGCCTCCCCTTGCTTCATTCAAACCCTTAATGAATGCGGCCCAGGACAACGTATAGACTTCTTTTGGACAATGTTGAGAGGCATGTAGAAACTCCCTCCTTGCTGCTAGGAAAACCTCATCTTGACTGCATATAAGACAGCGTAGAGCCTTCTCCTTTTGACTGGGGTATCTCCTCTTAGGGCAGCGTATAGACTTCCTTTAGATAGTGTCTAGAGTTAGAGCAAACCCTCTAGGACAAAGTATTCTCTTAGTGACTCCTCCTTCCACCAAAACCCAAAGACAAGTGGAGAGGAAGAGATCACAAGAAGTGTATGTGTCCAAATGACTAGTAAGCCACCTCTTTTTATGCTAAAACGTCGAGCACAAGTGGGGGCAATTTGGTTGTTGGCCGACCTTGACGAATTGTCCCATAACACAAAAAAATTCATATCTCCATGAATACATGTCGGAATCGGATGATCTTTAGATCAATCCTACACCTCTCGACAAGAGGAATCCAAGAAAAATATCGGGTGCCATGAATAAGTAGACCCACATGGAGTTTGGCCCTAGTTGCTAGTTTTAACATTCATTTATAGTCCTTTGGTGAGGTCGAATAGCCCTCTTGAGGCCGACTTGGTGTGGAGACAACATAATTCATATTTTACTCAATACTTAACCTTTTTACATGATTCAAAAGCCCAAGAAGGGTCCCCTTAAAAGTACAATGACTCTATTAACTCAAAATAAATCCTAGAAGTCCTCAATGGGGACTTTGACCTAAAACATGATGACCCAAGCATGAAACACATGCTTTAATAAGTCATAATAATAATAATAATAATAATAATTCTTTCCTTTATTCTTTTGACAAGTGCATTACATGATGCCTCAAATACATTACTCAAGACCAAACCTAGTTACATTTTCCAACACTCCCTCTTAACTAGCGAGGTATTCATCATATACAAGTACAAGGAAGATCTCAACTATATGAACCATGATGAACTTTTAGGGACCGCAATGCCATGGACTAGATTCTTGACCAGGGCAATCTATCCATTGGTCTCTCAACAATTTAGGCACTGCAATGCCATGGACAAGATTCCTAACCAAGGTAATCTATCCAAGTGGGACTAAGATGGACTCAAGCTTTCAGCCTCTCTAGGTACCATCAAGCTTACTTACTAACCATCAACCCAAGTATCCAAGTGTGTATCCAAAACAGAGCTCTATAATCAATGCCTGATGTCCTCCCAGGCAATGCTTCTCTCATTAAGCCTCAACACTCCTTGATCCAAAAGATCAAGGATAACCAATCTCTCCCAATCAAATTGATTGGTAACCAGCATGCATATCAAAATCCTTCGAGAGGTTTACCTATACAAACACAACCCCAATCAATAATATACTTTCACATGTACATAATCAAATATAAACCTTCGGGATCTTTTAGACAACAGATGTTGCTTCTCAACATTGTAAGACTATCAACTGAATCTTTGACAAAAGATTCCTTAATCATGCACTTTCCTCTCCTACTTCATATAGGGCAACATATCTTCCAAAAATATTATCCAATCAAATCTATGCTATCCCCTCCCTCTCATCCAAGGAGATGTCCTTTATCTAGGCTCTCTCTTAATCTCAGGTTGATCTTTCTTTTTCAGGCTCCCTCTTAACCCAGGTAGATCAACTTCTTTACTTCGACATCAGAGAATCTTTTGTGGCTTCCAATCATCTCATCAGAGTTATCATCATCCACATCATGCTTATCACATCAACGAACATCTTCACCATACTGAAGATTGTGTACTTGCACCACTTATATAGAGAGTGCCACCAAATCTCTAGAAGCATGAAGTTAGCCATATCAGAATTACGGAAGCATTTCATCCTTATATATATCAGATAGCTAAACTTAATCTCAAACAAGAGACACATATTCTTCAACAGCTAGGGACTTTGTCATAAACCCCAGACTACTTCATAACAATTTTCATTACATCTAAGGTTTCAATGTTTCTTCCAAACGTATGACATACCCTACTACAACATATAGCAAACCCTAGAAACAATTCAAACAAATATAGATCTACAAGGCATCTAACAACTTTCAAAATTCATATGTTAGACTTCCCACTAGGATTTCACACAAATCCTAGATTTCATATAAGATAATTAATCAATCAAAACCAATCATAGCTCAATCATCAACATGATTGGCTTCCATTAGGATTAGATGCAAACCCTAGATTTTTCAATCAATCATCAATCACAACTAAAAACTCAGTTTTCAACAATCTTACAAAAATCTCAAATTATCACATTGTCATCATACATCAGAGGTTTTCACTTCTACCAATGTTTAACTCCAAAAACCTTAGAATTTCACAAATATTATCATCCTAGAGAAACAAACTTTGATTAGGGCTTAGTTCCAAACCCTCAGATCCATGCTTACCGATAAACAAGTCAACTCACACATCTAAGACTTCATCATCATGCATAGGCATTTCATATCATGTGTTAGTTAAACCCAACTCCACAAATATCAATAAGAGTTAGACATACAACAAACTTGATTGGACTAGGGTTTGATCGGACAAACACATTCCAAGGAAATCATTTCTAAGACATTATAAGGCCCTTGCTTGCACATTCCACCAAACACTAATGAGTTAGGGTTTCTATATAAGAACATAGAAAACCCAAAATTACCACTACTTCAAAGGTTCAGGATTTTAGACTTTATCATTCAACCCAACAAGTTAGGTTTTCCTGATCATACCAAAATCCCAAACATGACATCATCAATAAAACTTCAAATAGCATTTCTCAATAACCCTAAGAAGTTTAGGGTTTTAGAGATTTATATTAGCATACCCTTAGGTTAGGGTTTTCCAGAGAACCTGTCTAGGGTTCTATAAAATTAGTTAAGAATATGAGTGGGGTAGATTTATCAAGTGATGAATCACCCAAAATAAGAATCAACATGATTCAATATAGCTAGACATAACAATGTTAGTAATAGATTGTCAAATGAATAAAACATTTAAAGAAATCAATATTTTGTAGTTTAAGGCATACCTTTGTTTCTTGACAGACCTTATCTTGGGTGGCTATCTTCCATACTCCTTGAGGATATAGTAGATGTTTTCGTGATCAAAACAATAGAGGGAGAGTGGCGATTAGTATTTAATATAATCAAAGCTTAAATAAGTACATGAAACCAAAAATTTAAAGGAAATGAGATACTTATCTTTGGGAGATGTTGGGGGGCTCGCTCCAAAGCTTTTGAGGGATACTTATAAACTTATTAAAACAAAAGAGAATGCCTTTTCCAAAAACATGTTAAAAACCTATAAATTCTGAAACATCACAAATATAAAATATGATATCTAAGAATACAAGCAAAGGACTTAGTAGTGTAAGTCCCTTATGTCAGATACTTTGGGTTTGGCTTTCTTTGGAACTTCTTCTTCAACAATAATAGCATGATCTCTATCACTCTTCTTATTCTTTCGATTGTCAAGATAGTCACTCCTATAGTGACCCTTCTTATGACATTGATAGCATTCTACTTTGGACATGTCTACTTTCTTCCTTGGTCCTTTCGATTTCTTTATTGTGTTGAGTAGTGTATGCATTTGAAACTCCTTCAAGATTGGCAACTAGTGAAATTCTTAGTTCTTCTTGACTGCAAGTAGTCCATAGTTCTTCAAAAGTGGGAGCTTCCTTCCAACTGTTAAGTCCTGTAGCAAATGCAACTCAGGTAGGTGGCAATCCTCATACAGCATTGATCACGAGTTCTTTGTCTGCAACAATTTCATCAATGGCCAAAAGATCACCTCTGATTCTTGCTATCTTCACAAAGGAGGAGGCCATTGTGTCTTCTTTAGTCATCTTTGTGGTCCTTTGCTCATTCTTCAAACTTGCTACTTGACCAATGTTCTTAATAGTGAATAACTTTGACAAGGCTTCATACATTTCCTAAGCATGACTGATGTTAGCTATGAATGGGACAAGGTTGTCCTTTATTCCTTCTACCATTAGAGTCATGGCCACCAACTCTAATTCCCTGAACTCTACTTTCTCAACATCATTGCAATCATCTGTAGCCTTATTTACTTTTCTTTTGACAAAGTCTAGTACCTTATTCTTTTCAAGGATGAAGTCAATCTTCTTCTTCCAAGACCTGTACTTTGAGGCTCCTTCAAGTTTGTTCCCTTCCTTGATTGTGTTAGACATTGTCTTTGAAGATAGTAGACTTCTTCCCTTGAATAATCCTTTTGAATGATTCCTTGATCGAATGCTTGAGACTACCTTTTTCTTCTTTCTTGACCAAAACTCTGAGACCATATTAGAAAATCAGAAAGGCAAAAAGATTTTCTTATACTTCATAATTACTTGTGATGTTCTTGACTACTTATTAGTTTATTTATCTCTTCTTTCTTTTAGTTCATCAAGCAATTACCAAAGAAAAAGTACATAAAACAATGGACACCAGATATAGGCTCACATCCAGGGCAAAACCCCTCTCTAGGAGAAAACCTACTCAGTAATTCTTCCTTCAATAGGTTTTTGTAAGACTCTAGACCTTACACAAACTTTCCTCCACACCAAGTCAACCTTACTTTTCTCTTGCAGATGATCCTTCTTGACCCGGCGACAGTAGCAACAATTTCTTCAACCCAACAACTTCAACATTGCTTTGGAGACTTCGATCTTCACTGAAAGACTTTGATCATCATATAGGAACTTTGATCTTGGCCCAATACATCTAACTGAGGCAACATCATCCAGCACCAGCAACTTCGACCTATACTTTGATCCGGCAACAGCAACACATGGCAATTGGCTACGGCATCGACAAGAGAACTTTCATCTTCCAAACCAAGGCACGAGAGAGAGAGATAGAAGCACCAAAATTTTGATTTCCCTCTTTTCGTTCTCTTAGACCAAACTCACACTTCCTTTTCCTTCTCTTAGACCAAACTCGCACTTCCTTTTCCTCCTCCTACTTCGCACTTTTTCCAGCTTCAAGATATATCGAACTTGCTTGTGTGAGAGTACTTCAAATGGAATTCAAATTGCTTCATTTATAGTCCTTTGGTGAGGTCGAATAGCCCTCTTGAGGCCGACTTGATCATCTTAAGGCCGACTTGGGGTGGAGACAACATAATTCATATTTGACTCAATACTTAAACTTTTTACATGATGCAAAAGCCCAAGAACAGTCTCTTTAAAAGTACAATGACTCTATTAACCCAGAATAAATCATAGAAGTCCTCAATGGGTACTTTGACCTAAAACATGATGACCAAAGCATGAAACCCATGCTTTAATAAGTCATAATAATAATAATAATAAAAAAAAATTAAAATAATAATTCTTTTCTTTATTCTTTCGACAAGTACATTACAAGATGACTCAAATACATTAAACAAAGACTGAACCTAGTTACATTTTCCAACATCTCAAATAAGAGATCAACTACAAGAGTTAAAAGAAGTAATGTCTCATTGAGAAATGACCACCATTGTACTCAATGCACTACCAAATGAATGGGGCAACTTTGTAGCAAGTATCTATGGAAAGAAGGAAACTACCCCATTCAATGATCTATGGTCATTATAGAAAATTGAAGAAACCATATTAAAGGCAAAGAACGACGTTGGATCAAGTGAACAAACTCAAGCATATGCAACAATGGCAAGGAAGAAAGGAAAGTCTCGACAAAGATTTCAAAAGTAAATCAACATGTCTAATTCAATGTTATGAATGTAATGAATATGGGCATTTCAAAAGGAATTGTCCTAAACTCACGAAGGACAACAAGAAGAGAAAGGAAAGAAACGAAGCCCATGTCACAGAAGAAGTAGAAGAACCAGACAAGAAGAACAAAGAGCGAGGAAGTAAAAAACATTTACTATGATTAAGATAAAATCATATACTTAGTTCTTTTTAGTTTGTAGAAGATAGCAGTCATGATGAAAAGCATCACAAGTATGATAGGATGCATTGGTTGAGATGGCATCATAAGTAGTCATCATGATAGAAAGGAAATCACACATTTCATCTCCATTAGAACCATAGAAGAATAATCTAAGTAGCAATTCGAATAAAGAAAGTCATCAACAAAATAACCAGATAAGAGATCATCACACCTCATCATCATTGGAAAGAAGCATTTGTAGAATAAGGATCATCAAGATCCTTCATTGGAATCTATGTTAGAAGTTTCATCACTACTTAAAACTTAAAAGTAGTAAGTGTCACACAGATAGTCCATATTCCACCTTGTGTGGGACCCACAGTTTAGAAGGATAATGGTATGATGACAAAGAAGTGCAGCATGACAATTCAATCGAAGCATTTTCATCTTCAAGCAAGGAAAGGAAGTTGCCAAAGGAGGTCTAGGTGACCACATAAAGGAAGAGGTATGCATATATTTGATATTAGAAATCATGCCATCACATAGTTGCAGATATAATGGTTAGAATGTTCTATCTCATAAGCATGATGAAAGAAAAAGGAACTCTTCCATATGTATGATACTTGAAGACATGAATACAATGTGCCTTGAACTCTTCTACATGATGACATGATATGACTTCAAAAAGAATATGAGGCGGTTGGCAACTATGGTTCCTATGATGAAGGAACTATGTATAGAATGTTGAAGAATCTAGGTCAAATGTAGTTAATGTGATTCTTCTTAGCATGATAACTATTTGTGAGGTATTTTAACTTTTGCTTATTAGCACAATCTTCTCTTGATATCATTAGTCTATGTATTTCTTACTTCATCAAAGAGTTACCAAAATACAAGAGACAAGAACACAAGCTGTTGGCTTTCTACCAAGGCCAAAACCTCTCCCTCTTGGAGAGGAAAACCCGCACAAAATTCTTCTTATAGAGATTTCAATTGACGAATACCAAGACCATGACCCTTGACCTATTATGCCACTCCAAGATCAAGACGACAATCCTCTTCTTTGTCACTGCTAAGATCATCATCATTGTCGCTTCATCATTGATCCATCTTGACTGAGATCATTGTTGCACACTGAGATCATCTCTACCACCATTACTGTTGCACCTTGTTGCACTACCACAGAGATCTTCATTATTGTTGTGTCCTCACCAAGATCTTCTCCACAACAAAGAGATCTGAGATATATAGTAGAGATGCACTTAGATGCACTGAGACTGATCTTCTCTATTAAGGTCTTGACTGTAGTTATACAGAGATCATTATTACATTTGTTATGGCTGCTTCTGGACCGAGACAGAGTATCACTTCAGAATCTCTCTTCACACATATGCCAAGATAGTGACGCTGCTTTGCTGTGTTAGTAAGCCAAGACTGTGACCATTATTGAGACCTTCATTACTACTGCTTTACTGAGATAATGACTGCTATCCTTGTACGGTGTACCGAGATTATGATTGCAGGGATGTTGAGATTGCCATCAACAAGGAGTATTAGACTGCAATTTTAGTCACTGTAATTGCCTATGAAATTGCAGAGGCATTCGAGAACCTTCCTGCACCCATATGAAGTTGTGCCATCCGAGATCTTGCACCTCCTATACCCATCTGAAATTACAGACTGTCTGAGATTCTTGGTTTCCTGTGTTGACCCCCGCGGGGTATTTATAGTGGTTATGCCTCCATAAATAAGCCGACATGTCACAGTGAACTGTTATGTCTCCACATATGAGCCAACTTGTCATTTAAATATATTTTGAGGTCGACATGATTGTCTTCTTCATCGTTTAGCTTGTAGACTTCTTCTTGTGCTCGTCTTGGAGGGTTATTCTAGACTTGTATACATTACACATAGGCTCAAGAAGAGCTCCTTATACATGACTTTGACTCGTTGACTTTCCTAGACCTATGAAATGAGCAAGAAACTCATTCTTATAAATTACAAAAACAATATTTCTTTTTCGTGACAAGTACAAAGATGAAAATTACATTTGTAAATACCGAACCTAGTTACACTTTCTTCAACACTCCCTCTTAACTAGGGAAGTATTTATAATGGTACCTGGTCAATCTCAATTTGAAGAATTTCTCATAAGAAGAATCAGATAGGTAATCCTATATGTATAGCATCATATCAACCAGCATTGTCATAGTGCAAGGCCTTGACTAACAACTCCATCTCTCCACGAGGTCATAAGCTATAATGCTGGCGAGACCAATGATTATAGACACCTTCATCATTGTCTCTCAAGGTACATACCCAACCGGGTGTTCACTAAGTATGACCTTCTAGGACTATTCTTCTCTTGGGTTCCCAGCCCTCAAAGAATATCAGTCCTCTTGCCTACTCTTGTCTTCGATGTCCTACACATCCTCAAAGAGCATCGAATGCCAAATGATTACCAATCCTCCATTCTTTCTTCCAAAGTGAAGACAAGAAAGTTCTTTCTTCCAAGCTCCTTCTGATCAGGAATTTGCCCAAGCTCCCTTTTAATTAGGAACTTGTCAAAGCTCCCTCTTAGCTAGGAACACTTTTATATATTAACAACTTCATCTCTGTGGGTTCTTCAACTACTTGATCAACTTCTCTCCTTGATGTCACGAAATTCAGTTGAGCTTCTTCCTTGTAGGGCAATAACCATAGATCATTTTCCTCCTTAGTTCCTTATGTCATTCATTTCTTCATGGAAAGTGGCCTTCTTCATATCTAGAACCTTCGTCATATGACTACTTCTTTCTCATCATGCTCCTTCCATTCATCACATGAATGCTAGTTGTCCTTGTAAGTAGCCTTGCATGAACTTACCCAAATATTATTCAAGAAACATATCATTAAATCAAATCGTACCTTACTAGATGGCTCTTCATCATGACATCCTTCTATAGGTATCAACATCCTGCATATATGTTGACACATCTCCCAAAGATATCCATTGTCAAGGGTCTTCATCTTTTCCATCAGAGTCTTCATATCATTCTGGGAGATTTTCTAGTCAACTCTTCTTGATCATTTGGATGTTGATTACCTTCATCGGGGTTGCTTATCTCACGATCTCTTCCTTCCTAACACATTCCATTTCCAATAGCTTTCAATCAGAGTTTCTTCATTGTAGTCAACCACCTCATACTCCATATGAGGACATATTATGTTGATTTAATCGAGTGGGACTTATGCCTTCTTGCATTCTTTCAGAGGAGGAGATCCTTTTTCTCTCGATCATGCTTCTAAAGATAGAAGTAACGATCCATGTTACCTACAACCATATGACATGACATTATAATATTAAACACAAGCATACATACCTTATTTTATCTAGGTCATCCAAGCTTCTTTCCACAGCTTCCTTGATTGAAGTGTCTCCAACCCCTTGATCTGCTTCTTTTCTTATGTCATCATAACATCATCCATGAGTTCCACAAGTTGGAGTTCTTGATGAAACACTTGCTTCCTCTCTAGATTGGTGAACCCTTCAATGAGGATTCCATCAGAGAATCTTGAGGATCTTGTATATCCCCAACTGGAAAATGTTTCATTTTTGACTTGATGTATGATGAGCCTTGTCCTAGATGACTCCTTCCTTTCCTTTAATGTCCATTGAGGTTCTCAAGAGCTATAGCCTTCATGTTTGTCTACAATGGATTTTGTCCTCCATGATTCCCATGGTGATGTCACGAGCTCTTGTTTCTAATGCTTCCATGACGCCACGATGCATCTTACTATCAGTCATATCTATAACAGAAACTTATGACAAGACCCTTTTGTGAGGGATACTATCCCAATCATAGTAGCGATCTGTTACTCCCTCTTTCCTTGGCCCTTTTCTTCAATTTCCTCCATCTATCCGATGATATGAGCTTCCTATTCTGCCTTGTTTGAGGACCAAACTTCCCATTCCTTTATGCACATGATTTAGTC
This sequence comes from Pinus taeda, assembly GCA_000404065.3. NCBI lineage: Eukaryota > Viridiplantae > Streptophyta > Pinopsida > Pinales > Pinaceae > Pinus > Pinus taeda. The sequence goes on from APFE031006459.1 coordinate 270,260, forward strand.
CTTTAACATTTTTTCCTTCTATCTAACATAGATACCACAAGTTGTCGAATGAGGTAACCTTCGTTGTTACCTTCATGGATATTTGTTACCTTGATGATTATCTTCTTATCATCTTTCCTAGATCTCTCAATTGAGATCTCATGAAGATATTCTTTGTTTCTTTGATACCTTCATTTTGTGTAGATCATGTCTAAGTGATGTGACCTTCTATACTGCGTTTTTCAGAGAATGTATCCTCTAGCATTTCATATATCTCTTTGATGTCTTCTTTCTTGGTACATGGGGATGACAGAACCTTAACAGTTCCTTCCCATAAATTCAAAGAAGACCTTTTTCCTTGATATGTTCACTGACTTCTTTTATCTATGAGGATTATGACAATCCGCTTCATTTCATGCAAGGACCTTTGATGACCCATTCAATCCATAGATCTCCTTGCAGTCACGAAGTCATATAACAAAACTTAATCATAAAAATGAAAGATACTTACTTGACAAGTCAAGATGAACTCTTCTACTTGATCACTTTGATGGAAAGCCTTTCTTCAATGGAAAAGGTTGCTCCCTTTTAAAGAGGATGATCTACTACTTCCCTTGGGTGATCTTCTTCTAGGCCAAGGAAATGATCCTTGCTTTTATAACCTAAAAGGTGGTGACAATGCTTTTTCTTCTTCAATATGCTTTGCCTTCTTTAGTATTGTAGATCAAGATTGTTGATGTAGACTGCTTGTTGTAGACTCGATCCTTCAATCTTAACAAAACCCTTCAACTTGCTTTGATACCCTTGAAGACCGATCCTTGTATGTCTCTTTCCTGTCGTTCTTTTGACTTTTGAAACTTAGCTCTAATTCCATGTTGAAGAATCTAGGGCAAATGTAGTTAATGTGATTCTTCTTAGAACGATAATTATTTGTGAGGTATTTTTACTTTTACTTATTAGCACAATCTTCTCTTGATATCATTAGTGCGTGTATTTCTTACTTCATCAAACAGTTACCAAAATACAAGAGACAAGAACACGAGATGTTGGCTTTCTACCAGGGCCAAAACCTCTCCCTCTTGGAGAGGAAAACCCGCACACAATTCTTCTTATAGAGATTTCAATTGACGAATACCAAGACCATGATCCTTGACCTATCATGCCACTCCGAGACCAAGACAACAATCCTCTTCTTTGTCACTACTGAGATCATCATCACTGTTGCTTCATCATTGATCCATCTTGACTGAGATCATTGTTGCACACTGAAATCATCCCTACCACCATTATTGTTGCACCGTGTTGCACTACCACAGAGATCTTCACTATTGTTGTGTCCTCACCAAGATCTTCTCCACAACAAAGAGATCTGAGATATATAGTAGAGATGCACTTAGATTCACCGAGACAGTGATCTTCTCTATTAAGGTGTTGACTGTAGTTATACTAAGATCATTATTACATTTGTTATCACTGCTTCAGGGCCGAGATAGAGTATCACTTCAAAATCTTTCTCTTCACACACATGCCGAGATAGTGAGGTTGCTTCACTGTGTTAGTTGGCCAAGGTTGTGACCATTATTGAGACCTTCATTACTACTGCTTTACTGAGATAATGATTGTTATCCTTGTACCGAGATTATGATTGCAAGGTATGCTGGGATTGCCATCATCGAGGAGTATTGCACTACAATTTTCCTCATTATTATTGCCTACGAAATTGCAGAGGCATCCGAGAACCTTCGTGCACCCATCCGAAGTTGTGCCATTTGAGATCCTGCACCACCTGTACCCATCCGAAATTACAGATTGTCTGAGATTCTTGGTTTCCTCTGGTGACCCCAGCGGGGTATTTATAATGGTTTTGCCTCCATAAATAAGCCGACATGTCACAGTGAACTGTTGTGTCTCCACATATGAACCGACTTGTCATTTAAATATATTTTGAGGCTGACATGATTGTCTTCTTCATTGTTTAACTTGCAAACTTCTTCTTGTGCTTGTTTTAGAGGATTGTGCTTGTCTTGGAGGGTTATTCTAGCCTTGTATACATTACACATAGGCTCAAGAAGAGCTCCTTATACATGACTTTGACTCTTTGACTTTTCTAGACCTATGAAATGAGCAAGAAACTCATTCTTATAAATTACAAAAACAATATTTCTTTTTATTGACAAGTACAAAGATCAAAATTACATTTGTAAATACTAAACCAAGTTACACTTTCTTCAACATAGAAGATCCTGACGAAGCAATATGTGAAGAAAGGTGAAAGAAGAGTCTGTGAAAGATGTAGTCACATAAGATAAGATAAGTGATCAACTTCTAATAACAAGAAGGATTAGCTATGACATCTCCATGGAAAAGGCATGAAGACCCTGATATGTATGTTGGAGAAGGAGAACCTTGGTAATGTACGTCTTGGAGATGGATTCATACAGCATGTGAAAGGATGTTGATGTTGCAAGAAGCGGAGGTCACGACAAATGGCCATCATAAAGAGGTAATGTTTATTTGATGTTTATATTTTATTTTTGAAAGAAGGCATCTGGTTGGGCTGTAACAGGGCTACCGAAAGAGGGTTGTAGAAATTCATCTACAACTAGTACAAATTGGATGGAAGAACATGAAAGAAACATGAGTTGATAAAGGTAGCATTGTGAAGGCTAACCAGACGATGACTAAGAAAGTCACTTCCCAATGAAGAGAACGATGACATGACTATTGGTTCAGCATTATGTTTCATTGAAGGGAACTGATGGAGAAGATGGTTGATGCCCTACAAAAAAGTTATAGGCCTCATGACAAAGAAGTTGAAGTTCATCCATGACATGATGATGTAGAAAGGAGGATCCCTACAAGCAGCTGATAGTACCATGATTTCCACCAAAGAGCAAATAGAAGCTATTGTAAACAAGTCCCTAGTTAAGAGGGAACTTAGGTATATTCCTTTTATAGGAATGAGTAGATCCTCCATAGTTGAGAGGAAGAGATAAGCACATCATTCTTGTCTTCTTTATGAAGAAAGAATGGAGGATTGGGTAAGCATTTGAGACTGATACTGATAATCTTTGATGATGATGTAGGGCATCCAATAGGTAAGAGTAGTTCAAGAAGAAATTCCTTGAGGATGTGTTAATCCAAGACAGGAATGGTCTTAGAATGACATACCTTGTGAACATTCAGATGGGGCATGTGCCTTGAGAAACAATGATGAAGGTGTTTATAAATCATTTGCTTCCCAAGAATTGTGCTCTAATCTTGTTAAGAGATACAGTTGTTAGTCAAGGGCTTGCTATGTGACAATGTTGGCTAATATGATGAGATGTGCTGATATAAGTTGATAAGATAGCTTATGAGATGACTTACCAATCCGACTATTCTAATGAGAATTCTTCAGTATGAGATGTCCATCTACCTTGTATATGAAAACCTCCCTAGTTAAGAGGCAGTGTTGAAATATGTAACTAGGTTCAATCTTCATAATGTATTATGTACTCTTGATTTTTGTATTTGATCTAAAAGAGAAAAAGAAAATTTATTATTATTATTTCTAGCATGGGTTTCATGCTCTAGGTTAATTTACTTATAGGTCAAGCACCCATTATGTGCTTCTAGGGCTCTGTCATAAAGTCTAGGAGTCAAAGAGTCATTGGCATATGTAAAAGACCCTATTGGGCATCTTGTATCATGTAAGAAGAATTTATGTAAGTCAAAATTGTGTCATAAAGTCCCTCCAAGACCAAGTCGACCTAGCAGTGACAAGTCGAACTCATCAAAGCAGCATCCATCAAGCTCGTTGAAGCACAAGAAGGACAAGAATAACAAACGAAGAAGAGGAGAATAAAAGTAAGACAAACTGAATTTGAAGAGGATTGTTTTTGGACTAAAACCTTCCACATGTGCGAAAGAGTTAGGGCATCATCTCATTGCAACAAGATCGAATTGCAGACTTGCCAAGAAGGAGCCGAAGTTTGGGGTTCATAAAGATCAAAATTGATGGTCGAGTTGCTAAGGAGAAAGGAGATCCCCAAGCGAAGGAGAAAGGAGATATATTCTACCATATTCCAACCACATGTGTGAGCTAGGGTTTTCGCAGTTAGGTCGAAAATTGCAATCACAAGGTGTAGGTCCAAAATTGAGTTCAAAGGAGAAGTTGTAGTAGTTGTGAAGTTTGGCTTAGGTTGACTTTGTAAGGAACAAGTCCATCAAGGAGAAGTTTGACTTGGTCTTGGGGGGGTCTTTGTCTTGGGTCTTAGGTCTTGGAATTCGTCATTTGAAGATTCTTTAAGAAGAGAAGAACTCTTTTGGGTTTTCCTCTCAAGAGGAGAGGTTTTGGCCCTAGCTAGCAGCCTATATTTTGTGTTCTCTTGTTTCATTGATCTTCATAGTTTGGTAGTTGTCTGATGATAAGAACATTATAATAATCAAGTAAAGAAGAAACTAACTACGAGTACATCAAGTTTGTAATATCCCTTTTCAGGGATATCCCTCAAACACAAGCAAACTCCAACTAGAGATGGACTGGGAGGGCGTTTACCAGATATGACGCCTCTGAAACGAGGACGAGATCTGGAGGCTACCTGGCCCTTTCCAGACTCTGTCTAAGAGTATAGGAGAAAAATACACAAGTGGTATAGTAGCCGGGAAGCTCAAAGAGATAAAAATAACAGTAATGCAACATATAATAATGTATACATGGAATATAAGCAAATACTCAAGAAATGTAGAGAGAAATGCTAAGCCATTTTATTATACTGAATAATGGACAGAGTATAAGAGGTGATCAAAAAGATAGCATCTCGACTTGCACAAGGCAAGTAAAGAAGTACACTCAGAATGGTAAGGACATGGCCTCTCTTTGAACTGCGTCCAAGCTGCCGGAGAATTGTTGTGTTGTTGGTATTGCTAGAATCAAGTGTGGATTTGGGGTTGTTCCCCTCCTCAGAAAATGTTGAAACTCTGGAATCAGCCTCTGCTCAATAAACCCAGAAAAGCCCAAAAAACTTTTCTAAACTAGCTGACCCCCGAAAATCACCTCCTTGGGGATCTACACTATCCCTCAAGGCTCTACGTTGCCACTGAAGAGAATCCTACAAAACTCTGCCCGAGACCCTGCAAAAATCCTCCAATATGCAAGGGCTGATCCCTTGCTCAATTCTCCAAGCTCAAATCCTCCACATAAATCCGATCTGGAGCTCCTACCCAAAGAGACTGCGTCCTCCTCTCTCAAGACTATGTAGTCATCAAAATGCTCAGCTCCTCAACTCCAAAAATCGATTCTCCTACAAAAGACTAATGAAACTGCCTTGCCCAAGCAGGCACTCGAAGTCCCCCGGGGCTAAGGGTGAGATCTTCGAACAGAGACACTCAATGCACTAAACAGTGTTGCAGACAAGCTAAACAACCAGCGTGCTCTAAGTCGAAGTGACTAGCTCAAATGCAACATAATTGAATGCCAAAATGAGGAGGCTCCTCTCTCCTCTATAGCGTTGGCCTCTCTCAAAACCCTAAGGCCCACCTCCTCCAACATAGCCTCTCTCTTGCCACGTGCTCCTCTCCATCTGTGCAATCCACCCAAGTGTCTATGTGGGCCCCCTTCTCTACGTGGTCCTTTGGCCCCCTTGGCTCTCCTTTTAAGTTACAACGTTGTGCTACTAGGGAGTGACTTTATTCAAAAGTGAGTTAAGTCCCCCTTTTCTCACCTTTTTATTTATAAATAACTACAGAAGGCAAAATTGAGCAAAATAGAATATTCCAATTAGCCATGGCTAATTAGGAATATTACAAAGTTAAGTAAAACAACATCACAAGTAGTTATCAAAGTAAGAGAAATCACCCTAATCTAGTTGCCTTATATTTTTAAACAGGATTGGCATTGACTTATGTCTTAACCCAATGACAGTTGATTATATGGGTGATTGTCTCTCTCATGACACATATGAGAACACAAACAAGCAAGGCACATACATCCCAACAAAGGCACAAAGGCACTTAATGTCATATTTAATTCAGTGAAAAAACAAAGCACCCTTTAATGTTTTCGAAGCAAGAACTTAAGAAAAGGATAGTGATAAAATAATTCAATCAAAAAAGAAGGCAACAAACCAATAATGGCTCATGTAGAAGGAATTATTCCCTAGCATCAACAAGTCAAATGGAGGCTACCACTCAAACAGATGAAATAAACAATAAACAATTTGGTGATGAACAAAGCAATTGTAGACATGCAGCCTTCAAGGGAAAAGGGTCATTAAAAACATCTATTGGACATGAGAACACACACACATATATAACATAGCCGCTATGATCAATCGGTCAAAAGAAACTTCAATAATATTTCCCAACCTCTAATATCCCCTTTTATCACTTTTGTTAAAATATTAGGGATTTTACTTCAGCAAAATTATTCCTTGAATTTCATCCAAAACACCATAAAAATTTCACTTGTTTACACAACAGAAATTGCCAGCAAATAATGTAAAGCCCAAAAATTAAGTGTTGCTACTCTGGCAATTTTATAAAAACACTACAATAACAAACTCAACTTTATTTTATTTACTAAATACAAGATTACACGAAAATAGTTAAGGTGATGGCCTCCAAAATAACTGCAGCAACACAAATCTTGGCCTCCCAAAACTGTAACTGGAACCCAAAGACGCACCAGTGAATTCTGAATGTATTCACCAAGGGACTGGTAGAGATGGGTTTCCATCCAATCTCACCAAAGTACCCAAGGGTTTTTGTCCTGGGCACACAATGAAATTGTGAGGACAATTTCCCCAATCTTCACAAACAACAAATGATTAACCCTCGACGTCCTAAAAGGCTTGCTTCGCCCCCTTTTAAAGATTTGATGGATCTCTCTTCAACCTTCTACATTCACTTCTATTTTATTATTTTATTTTTATTCTAAAAGCCTCTCCCTTTTATTTTATTTAAGTGACTCTTTTTATTTTATTTTATTTAAGTTGCTTTTAATCTATGTTGCATGAGTTTCTAGAACGTTGGGAACTTGGGTACGGGTTTGCAAAACGGCTAGAGGTTTCCCCAAAATTTACAGGAAATGGCTAATCGGGAGCAGTAATATTATATAATAATAAAAATAAAAAAATAAAAAAATTTAAAATATTTTTTAATTATATAATTATATAATAATCAAAATTAATATTAATTCAAAATACTCAAATATTAAAATCAATTTAAATATATAATCTCTCTTATATATAAATATATTTTCTCGGTGTCTCTCTCCCTGAGTCTCTCCCTTTTATATATATAAAATGTCAAGTTCATTATCAGTTCTCTGACATGTTTCTCTAGTTATTCTTACGAGAAAAAACAACTCTAATGTTTAAGGATTGACTGCCACATACAATATGCACACACTCATTATTAGTTCTATGACTTGTTTCTCTAGTTATTCTTACAAGAAAAAACAACTCTAATGTTTAAGCATTGACTGCCACATACAATATGCACACACAATCTTTTGTGATATATATACATAAACAACAAAAGAAATACTCATCAACATGACATCACAAATATCGTGCTTACGTCGAGGTGCCACACACTTCCTTAACCCATCAAGAGATTCCTCCAGTTTCTAAATTAAGGATATTGGTGTTAAAGATGTCTTTGGCCTTTCTTCGTGCGAAGGTTTCAACATAGGCTCATGTTTTGTGGGCAGTTCAGCATATTTCTCTACAGGGTTTGTATTCCCCAACCCTAGGGAACGTCAGAACTCAAAAAAAAAAAAGTGTTCAAAGCTCCCAGAACTTTCACAAGCGCCCACTGAAAAGGTAACGTTCCCATATAGTTAGAAAGCTCCCAGGAGCGTGGGAACCATTGGAACAGGTTTCCCACCTCTCAGGAGCGGTTCCCGTGTAACATAGCTTTTAATCCCAGAAAAATGATTAATCTGCCTCTACGATTTCTTCAACCATTGAAAGTCACTTTTCATCATCTCATCCTCTAGATCTCTTCATCCTGATTCCAACGAGCTATTACACTAAGGTGTCTCTACAAATAATCCGCTCCAAATAACACCTTTAGTGTATTTAACTAAAAATGCTTGATAGTATTCTCGTTTAACAGGATCGTAGGAATACAACGAAACCAAGAACAAATTGTGCGGAATTGACTCTGATGATGAAATATAGCAAATGAACCTTGTCAGAACTCATAAGACTTCTCCAAAACCCTTCAAACCCACTGATGATGTAATCTTGGTCCTATGACCCGGATGACACAAACCCTGGAAATCCACCCTAATCGTATCATAAGGGAAACCAAAAATGGGGATATTACAAGTCCTTCCCTAAGATTGATTACCCTCAAGCAATCCACATATGTCAACTGTAAAGGCATTTGTACACCAATACTAGGATCCCATTAAAACCATTATGTCAGACAATGCCTTTGTCCCGCCCAATCATGAATGGATCCCTTGACACTTGGTCCCCAAACAAACCTCTGACTCATCCTGCCACCTACAGATCCACTTGGATCCCAAAGCCGCCTTGGCCATCCATCATCACCCATGTCCCATGGCTCTCACTGTTCTCTATCCCTGGTTATGGATGTTGCTCCATAAATTATCGACTCAATAGGATACCAACTCATCACTTCTCTCCAATCCATCCCCTGGCATGGACCTTGTCCACAAGTGCCCATAAAAGAGTGAATCCAACCACGTTGATGCTAGGCTAGTCCAACTAGAATGTTGATGAACTGTCGACCTATATCTCTTTGTTGGCCAACCTATAATTCCCCTCTGAAAGATTCAGCCTTTTCTTTCTCATACCATATTTTCTTCGCTCAATGTAGAAGTGGACTTGTGCTACCACAAGGCAAGACTATATATTCCTGAAAAGGGCTACTCTGAAACTCTAGAATATGCTCCCCCAGCTAAACAGTTAGGGTCATTAGTTGTTCCCAACCGCTAGATAGCTTAGTCGCTGACTAGACACAAACAACTCTAAACTCCTCAAGTTTATCGATCTGCTGCAAAATCACCAAACTCTCTCTAGTGGCTCTCACCTAAAATTCTTGTAGCCCTATTGGATGCCTCTACATCTACTTGCACCTCATCATGTTGACCCCAAAGATGGATGCTCAATTCCCTTGACCATGGCTCCAACTTCAACCTCAAACAACCTCTCCAAAGATGACTCATAATGCACACTATGAGAGTGAAAATTCCTTGAATACAACAACTGGAGATTTATCTTCAAACTATTAGCAGTTTATTTGTCTTCTGAATTATTAATTCGGAAAATAACGATGAATTGACTGAAGCATTCTTCAAAAAAAAATTGTTGTGGAAATAAATAAAATATGAAACTGAGAAATAGATGCACACAAACAAAAATTGACACCATTGTTTTGGACGAATCTTCAAGAACCATTTGTGAAGTCAAGCTCAATAAGGATTTTAAGATTGAAAAACTCCTTCATAAGGCAAATTCCTATAAACCAAACCCTCAAAACCTCACCTCCTTATACTAGAAATCTTTGTACCTTGCTTAACAAGTAAGAAAGCTCTATTCTTAAAACCCTTCTAGGAAAAGGATTATAAGGGTCACTTCACATCCATTGGTTGATTCATCCTTCACAAGTCACATTCTATATATCGAGTCTCTTCCCATCGGTGAAAGTCTTTAAAAAGTAGGGAGTCTTAGCTGAGGTGATAGTGGGCTAAGTCTCCATCGTTGCCCTTTGATCTAGCAGTTTCCCTTTAAAAGTCTTTTTTATGCCCCCTACTAGTTTGAGCGGTAACATTTTGGCGTCATTATCGGGGAGGAAGATAGTCTACCTCCCTAGTGAATCATTGAGGAATTGATTCATTGACAATGCCTATAAATCATTCCTCTAGCAACTCCACTCATTGTCCAGACCCCTAGTTTACTTGAAGGCGACAACATTCCTCCTTTAACTAGGGTTGCTGCAAGAAGGGGAGAACGAACGCCATCACCAGTTGGAACCGCTCTTTTCCTCGAATTTGAGAACGTCAGTGATCCATCTCCAAAGATGCCATCTAGTTCTAACACTAACCCAAAACAAGATCAACCCAAGATGACCAAGCGTAAAAGAAACTTGGTTAGTGTCTTTGGCCCTTTGAAATTGAGTAATGATCCCAAACCACTACCCGAAAAATATAACCGATGCTTACCTAAATTCAAAGGGGACGCTACTTGGATTGCCCACGGTTTTATTGAAGAATTTTATTGGCAAATGTCCCCTAGAATGATCTTAGATGAAGATAGGTTCATAATGCTTTTTTCTCTATCACTTGAAGGACAAGAAAGATATTGGTACCTTAGCCTTCCCCCGGCATGCATAGAAGACTTTGATGACTTCGAAGACCTATTCACGAAGACATGGTCATGCAATGCCCAAGGGACCTTTAACATTGAAAATTTCTACCAAATAACCAAGGGAAGGGAAGTTGTACAAGAATTCATTCAAAAATTTGATAGGGTAGTCAAAGATATACCTAATCATTTGAAGCCATCCAAAGCCAATATTCTGGATAAGTTCATAGAGGCGGTGGGTAGCCACTTCACCTATGTGTTAAGGGATAAGAAACCTTCCACTTTGGTTGAAGCTAAAGAGATAGCAATGGAAGTTGAAGAAAACATACGAATCTCGAATGAAGATATCAATGACCACCCAAGAGCTAGAGCTGAGGTCAAGAAGGAGAAGTCCAAAGATCAACATGAGGAAATTCTTATTGCCATCCTCAAGAGAATGGACAAGTTCATTGAAGAAGCCAATGCACGTGATAGGGTTATCATTTACAAAATCACCGCCTTGGAAAGGACCCAAAAATCTAGTTATATCCCAAAAGGAAAACCTTTTCCAAAAAAGCAGAGTGAAGAAGATATGCCAAGCTCTTCTCAATTCACAAACACTTTGGCCCCAACTAATGTTGTCGAGCCAGACCCATCATCTGAGGATGAGGAAAGTGAAGGGGAAGAGACTAAGGATGAACAAACTGACGAGCAGGCTAACCTTGTGGAATCTGAAGCTTCAACATTTTGCTAGGAGGGTCATATACACATCCTCCCATTAGTAAGGTCACGCTTAAAGAGGAAAAGGAAGAATCCATTCTTAACTTTGATAGCAAGGGAAGGTTCAAAGGGGTCCAATACTCACGAAAGGAAAATAACAAAGACCCGCAACTTCTAAGGAACCGTCTAGAGAAGATCCATTACCTAAGCAAGCCCCTCCCAAAAAATCTCTCCTTGAAATTCCTCCCAAAAGGGATTCCCAAACCAAAGCCAATCCAAAAAAGGATCCTCCAAGAAAGGAAAACATCAAGAAGGAAAAAGGGAAAGCGGTTAAACTTGACATCAACATAGGCGCTGTCGTAGGAAGAATGACTATACCCATTCCTTTGAAAGAGATTGCCAAACTTCCTAAGAAACAACAACAAATCAAGAAGTCCCTGGGAATTCAGGAAGAAGAATTACCTGAAGAATTGCAAAACATCCATATTCCTGACCAACATCCTAGACATGAACCATTCTTGCTCACTTTGGCTATAATTAACCTCTTCTTACATAATTGTATGTTAGACTTAGGGGCTTCTGCAAATATCATGCCTTTAAAAGTTATGAAGCAATTGAATCTCAGCAACGCTCGATTGTACAAAAGGGTGCGTAGTTTTAACTCCAAACTTGTGGAAGTGGAAAGTGTCATCAAGGATCTTAAGGTTTCTTTAGCTAGGAATCCCGATATATCCCTCCTCATGGATGTTATTGTCATTGATATTCCTGAAGTGTGGGGAATGTTATTATTTAGGAAATGGGGGGCTACTATGGGGGGTCATGTTCAAATGCACTTATAGTATGCCACCATTCCATAATCAGATGGAACTCCTTTTATTCTTTATAAGGAACCCACCTACCTACCTCATGTGATCAAGCTTGGACCATACTATGAAGCATGTGAAATAGAGAATCCTTCTCCTATTCTCCCAGCTCAAGAAGTTTGTATCCTAAAGTGACTAATCTCTAAAGCAAGCAAAAGGTGGAAGTCTAAAAAGGAGTATAAGGTTGGGTACTTAGTTTTGGTTGATAGTGTGAAAATTTATAAACTAAAATTCTACTGCAGCAACTAATTTATTTCACCTACTTATTATTCACAATAAGTTATTTACGAAATCCCTTCAGCAAAAATTAAAATAAATTCTACTACAGTTATCACACAATTACCTAGAGAAAAATACATGCACAAGAACCAATCACATCAAGACAGTTGTTTTTGGACAATTGTCCCCGGAAAAACCCAATGCAGGAAAACCAATGCAACATATGAGGGCTTTATTAATCTTCAGCAGCAATTGCTTTTACAAGGAATAATTTTAGAGATAAATTGAAAGAAAACACCTCAGACTTTCCCTTTGAGACTTTCTGACACTTTGGAGAGCCTCCTCCCACTCCTGCATCACCTTTGCGTCACTCTGTGTGGCTCACCGTGCCTCTAAATGGCTCTGTGCCCCTCTACGTCTCTATGTGGCTCAGCGTGGCTCTACGCTTCTCTGCGTCAACCTGTGTGAGGGCTACATCTCTTCTCTGGACTGCATCTCTCTGTGTGTTGTCACCCACTGTCCTTGCATCAACCCCTCCTTAGTCATTGTCTATCGCTGATGCCCTCTTCCTCCACCCTACAACTCTCCCTCTGAAATCGATCTCCTTTACTTGAGAATCGATTTTCCTTGAGATACTGAGTATCTACCGTGTTTCCCCAAATGATCCTCAAGTCTTCTCTTATACTTTTCCTGTTGATGAATCAACAGCTGAGATTAAGTCTCTAATCAACGGCTAAGATTAAAATAGACTTGATCCTTGTCTCTTAGAAGCTTCTCACCCTTATCTTTATTAATACACATTAATATTTTTATTTTCTTAATTTTACACTTAGGAACCATTAAAAATATTAATTATTTTAATAACTCCTCATCCGAGTGGAATTTCTCAAAACGATTGATGGGTCTTGGAGATCTCATGTGCCTTAGCCTCTCCTCCAAATTTCAAAGCTACAGAACATCCAATGCTACCAAAAATCAACACTCCCTCTTAGCGAGGAATGTGCTCTAGCAATGTTTTACCATAGAAGCATCACATTGATCCTCCGCATCAGTCCTCTGTGTTGATGCTTGGCCTACTGCCTCACATCCAATACATTGTTGCTTCATGTGCTGCCCATGACACTGCCACTATCACTGTTGCACTTGTATTGCAGCTCCCTCTCAACATGTTACATCATGTTGCCCATAGCACTTCTACTGCTAACTGTTGAACTGCAACTCCTCACACTTATCCATTTCTGCTATTGAAATGGATTCTTTACCATCCCCATCTTCTCCCAGAAATAAAAAAACTTTGTTCTTCCTAGAGCCTTGGTGAAGATGTCTGCCAACTGTTCTCCTATAGGAGTGTACCTCAATTGTACTCCTCGTTGGACACAGTGTTTGAAAAAGTGGCATATGATATCAATGTGCTTCGACCGATCATGAAATACTGGATTCTCAAAGAGCTTGATGCAAACTCTGATTATCACACATGATCTTGGTCGCTTCCATCCTTCTCCTCAAAAGATTCACAAGCAATTTCCTAAGCTATATGGTTTCGAACGAAGTTATGCTAGCTGCCATATATTCTGCTTCAGCTAAGCTCAGAGCCACGGATTTCTATTTCCTACTACACCAAGAAGTCATTCCTAATCCAATGTTGAAACAGTACCTAGTTGTACTTTTTCGATCTACTGAACTTACTGTTGGCATTATGATTCAGGTGTTATCCTTGATGGCAACTCACTCAGAGGTTTGATACAGGTGATGGCAACTTAATCAGATGACAGATCAGAATGCAGCAAGTCAAGAGAGAGGTATACGCAGGTTGACCGTGATGAAAGTGCGTATATACGCGGGTTAGCGGAGCAGAAGGCGCGTACGCGTATACACGCTGGTTCACAGAGGGAAAGGCGCGTACATGTCGAAAACCATGGTTTTGGTCCGTGGTATTTGGTCCATGGTATTTGGTCCAAAGTGACGACCCCAGGTATTGGGTCTAAGGTATTGGTTCTACATGGTTTTGGATCATGGTATTGAGAGAAGCCTAAACCTATATAAGGAGAATATCATTAGGCCAAGAGAAGTGCAAGTGTGTGTGAAAGGGTGTGTAAGTGATGAATGTCTGATGACGTGTGAGATCCAGATGCTAGTTATGGGTTTGTGATGTCTTGCTTGATCTGAACCAAGGTTGCACTCATGTGGAGGATGATGAAAGATGGAACGGGATCTCAAGGCTTGGAATGATTATCTTTATATGGTTTGAGTATGGATAGACTAATCTATTGACGCATGTTTATTGTATGAATGTTATGATCTCGGTATGTTCTGATGTTTGGAATAGCTGCAAAGTTATGAGGTAGAATTTGCAGATCTGTACGCGGGTTGTCTTCAGTAAAAGTGCGTATACACGCAGGTTGGGTTCGTCCAAGTAGCGTATACAGTATGAAGTATGATATTTGAAGTTGCTATTGGATCTGGTTGTTGTTGCAGAGTTATGTAGACTGTGTTGTTTCAGTATTGGGTGTTTCAAAGATTGATGATGCAGGTTGTATTGCAATGGTGATTGTTTTATGGATCCAGTATGAAAATGTATGAAACGTGGTCCCTGGATGATCGTAGGCCGACACCTACGTACTGGTAAACATATTGGCCAGTACAAGAGCCAGGGGATTGTAGCTCCCTTCCAGGACCAGCTGGAAAACGAGTGAAGGTTGGAGCCTTCAGTAGGCCAGCGCCTACGTACTAGTAAATGGAACGGCTGGTACAAGAGCTAAGAAGGTTGTAGCCTTCTGCAGGTAGAAGCCTGCGTACTGGTAAAGGACTGCACCAGTACATTGTAAAAGAAGTTTCTTATTAATGGAAGATAGAAACAAATTGCAGCAGGTGGTTTTCACCCACATTGGGTTTCCACCTTATATCATGGTGTTCATGTGTGCTCTTTATGTGTGATGATCTGTTCTGTTTCACTGCACCTGATTACTGTTAATATGGTTAATAATGTTCTGATGCATTTACTGAAGATAAGTTAACTGAATCATAAGATCACTACATGTACGCTGGTTGCATTTAACACAGTCGCGTATATACACGGATATCCTTAACCGAAGTCGCATATATGAATCTGAGCATGAAAAATGAAAAAGTTTTATTGACGTGATAATACTGATTCACCCCCCCTCTCAGTGTTATTTCCAACACTTACAGCCCAATCTACACCAATGAACCTCCTCAGCCTGATGTCATTGTCCGAGTATACAATAGTCCATGCTCGATTGTTCCTTGTATATACCTAAGAACATGTTTGGTTGTTGCCCAATGCGCCCTCTTAGGTTCCACCATGAACTGACTGAGGGTGTTGACAACATAACAAATGTCTTGTCTGGTATTGACCAGATACATTAGGGACCCTATAAGCTGCCTGTACAAGGTGGGATCAACGTCTTTATCTTCTAATGCATCAATCTCCTTCCAGTTGGTGATCATTGGAGTAGCCATAGGTCTACAGTCCTACATCCTAAATCTCTTCAAGATCTTTGTAGCATATCTCCCTTGTCCAAGGAAGATCTCACCCTTATGTTGCCAAACTTCCAACCCTAGGAAATAATGCATCTATCCCAAATCCTTCATGTCGAATTATGTGGCTAGGTTCTTCTTGCAGTCTTTGATGAGCCTGGATGATCCTGTCAAGAATAGATCATCCACATATAACACTAGGATTAGAGGCTCATTCTCTACAACAAGATAGTAGAGATTAGGGTCTGCGTCACTCTTGACGGACCCCATCTTTTGCAAGTAGCCATCAATTCGACCGTACCATGCTCTAAGTGTCTGTTTAAGCTCATACGAAGCTTTCTTTAATCTGCATACATGAGATTTCTTCTCATGTGTCTCAAAACCTTCTGGTTTTCAATGTATACTTCCTCTTCTATTACTCCATTCAAAAATGTTGTCTTAACATCCATCTGATGAATCTCCCACCCCAACTGTTCTACAAGATATATCACGATTCTAATAGAAGTATACTTGGCTACTGAGGCAAAGGTTTCTTTGTAGTTTATCCCTTCCTTCTGAGCATATCCCTTAGCCACAAACCTAGCTTTGTATTTCTCCACACTGTCGTCTGCAACATATTTGACCTTGTAGATCCATCTCAAACCTACCATTGACTTGTCCTGAGGCCTAGGTACCACTTCCCAGACATGATTGACCATTATAGAGTTGTATTCCTCCACCATAGCATCTACCCATACTTGATTCTGAACGACCACCTGAAAGCTAGAAGGTTCCACAACCTAAGCTACTAAGGCCTGGTATCTGTCTAGATGTCTTCGCTCCCTTTTATTATTCCTGGTTGCACCAATGAAGTCCTCTGCATCCCGTAGAATCTGTCGAAGTTCCCAGCTCGTTCTTCCATTGGTAGTAGGCACATCTATCAGCTCTTCCTCTTCCTGAGATTCCTTCTGTTCTGAAGCTTTGTCTTCAGGAGAATTTATGGTATTAGTTTCTGTTGGTTGAAGTGGTTTGACCAATGGCTCGTCTTTTGACTACTCCTCAGCAGGCATTTCTCGGGATTTCCTGAAAGCTCTGTCCTCCACGAACTTTACATCCAGCCAAACTACTACCTTCCTACTCCATGGAAGATAGATATGCCTTAGCATTCTCGCAATATCCCAAAAGATATCCTTTCTCAGCAGTTTGATCTAATTTATTTCTCTTTTCTTCGGGTATGGCAATACAGTGAACTCCCAAATATCCTGAAATGGTGAAGACCTTCTCCGGAGTGATTTTGCCCAATGCCCTGTGTGGAGGCCTGTTCTACACATAAACTATCATGCTGCATGCTTCTGCCCACAGTGATTTAGGCATATCCTGATCATACAGCATTTCCCTAGCTGCTCCCACAATAGTCCTATTTCTCCTTTCTGCTACTCCATTATGCTCCGTATTGTAGAGAGTTGTCTATTCTCTTTTGATGCCTTCCTTAATGCAAAAATCAGTTAAGTCCTTGTCAACATACTCTCCACCATTGTTTGAGTGCAACACTTTTATCTTCTTTCCTGTCAGATTCTCCACTAGAGCCTTGAACTCTTTGAATCGACCAAAAACCTCATCGTTGGTTTTCATAAAGTAGATCCAAGTCTTTCCAAAATGGTCATCGATGAAGGTGATGAAGTATTTGGCACCACTAAGAGCTTTTGTGGACATCGGTCTGCAGATGTCTAAGTGTATCAACCCTAGCACACTCTTAGCCCTATTGTTACTTCTAGAAAACATTGCTTTGGCATACTTGCCCAAAGCGCACCCTCTGCATACATCATCTCGTTCAGTACTTAATTCTGGAACTCCTGATACTATTTTCCTAAGGATTCTCAGAGCCCCATGATGTAAGTATCCCATCCTCATGTGCCATAGTTCATTCAAATATTTGTCTCCATTACTACCTACCAATGCCATTGGTGATTCTAGCTACAACCTATACAACCTGTTACTTCAAATTCCAATCTAGGCCTTCTTTTTCCAACTCGAGTGTTTGACATATACTTTCTCATTAATGAAGAAAATGTCATAGCCCTTGTTTTGAAGTTGAGATACGGAGAGTAGGTTCATCCCCAATCCTAGCACATGCAACACATTGGTTGCTCGAAGCCGCTCTCCCGCTTCGGTTTGAGAGACTACAATTCCTCTTCCTACTGGAGTACAATTTCCCTTATTTCCCATGGTGATCTGAAAATTCATTCTTTCTTCCCAATAATCTGAAAAACATTCTCGGACTCCTATCATATGCCAGGAAGCTCCACTATCTATATACCAAACCTCAGAGGAGGCAGAGATTGCTAAGCAAGCGACTTCTTCTTCCAATCTAGAAGCTAACATAGAATAATCGTAATTCATGTCCCTTGTGCATTCTTTTGGAAATCTACGTGAGTCCCCTTGAGTGGATGCCTCCACATCATGCTCTTGACCCATAGTTGATTTTCCTCTCCTGTTGTTAGATCTCTCCTCTGATACCATGTGAAAATTTCTAAACTAAAATTCTACTGCAGCAACTAATTTATTTCACCTACTTATTATTCACAATAACTTATTTACCAAATCCCTTCAGCAAATATTAAAATAAATTCTATAACAGTTATCACACAATTACCCAGAGAAAAAATACATGCACAAGAATCAATCACATCAACACAGTTGTTTTTGGACAATTGTCCCCGGAAAAACCCAATGTGGGAAAACCGGTACAGCAGATGAGGACTTTATTAATCTTCAGTAGCAATTGCTTTTACAAGGAATGATTTTACAAAGAAACTAAAAGAAAACACCTGAGACTTTCACTTTGAGACTTTCTGACACTTTGGAGACCCTACTCCCACTCCTGCGTCACCTTTACGTTACTCTGTGTAGCTCAGTGTGGCTCTGAGTGGCTTTGCATCCTTCTGCGTCAGCCTGCGTAAGGGCTACGTCTCTCCACCGGACTACGTCTCTCTCTCCGCTGTCACACACTGTCCCTGCGTCACCTCCTCCTTAGTCACTGCCTGCTGCCGATGCCCTCCTCTTCCTCCACCCTACAACTCTCCCTCTAAAATCGATCTGCTTTATTTGAGAATCGATTTTCCTTGAGATACTAAGAACCTACCGGTGTTTTTCCAAATGATCCTCAAGTCTTCTCTTATACTTTTCCTGTTCATGAATCAACGGCAGAGATTAAGTCTCTAATCAATGACTAAGATTAAAACAGACTTGATCATTATCTCTTAAAAGCTTCTCACACTTATCTTTATCAATACTCATTAATATTTTTATTTTTCTAAGTTTAGACTTAGGAGCTAATTAAAAATATTAATTATTTTAATAAATCCTCATCCGGGTGGAATTTATCAAAACGATTTTTGGGTGTTGGAGATCTCATGTGCCTTAGCCTCCTCCAAATTTCAAGGCTAGAGCACATCCGATGCTACCAAAAATCAACAGATAGAGATCCAATGTCTGTCAAGATTCATGGAAAAGTTGGGGAGGATTATTGTTACATTGCTAAACTCAACGATGAACATTGGCCCGAACTGGTCAAATTAAGTCGTATCACCTCTTTCCGTGAGACTTGATATTGTCTTATATGCATGGTGGAGTAGGATGCACTGCATGTTGATTTTTGCATTAAAACTAACATCATATGGTATTTCTCATGGTAGAATAGATGCATCTATGCATATTTTATTTTTTTGTTGATTTTGTGGCCTAACATTAAGCATGTGCGATCATCAGACATCGCAAAAGCATGTTGCCCCGTGTTTGTCATCTATTATATGTGTAGGTAATAGGTCTACAGTAACCAAGAGATTGTTGGATTTCTCATCACCTCCCGTTCGAGTAACTTCATCCACTTCTTCGAGAGATCACGTCCCAATTGGAGCGAGATGTTACCCACCATTTTGTGGGTGATATCCCTAGGAGAAAAAAATTCTCTAAGATGGTCCTCAGCCAACAGTCCCTTGTAACCACCAACTAGCTCATTGTGCCATTTCTCCGCCACCTAAGCTAGCCATGTGGTCCCTCACCCATATGCCATGATCACATGTTTGAAGGTGGGCCTTCCGTACCTAAAGGTATGCTTTGTCCTTTGGTAACTGAGTATTGTAGTTTGCTTATCATGGATACTTTTGGGCATGGATTAATGGGGGGATTCGACAGAAACAATGGGCTAGGTTTGTGCTCTTGACCCTTAGACCCCTTTTGGATGTTAACCTTGGATTCTAGTCCTATGGGATCTCTTTTCCTAACCATTTGGCTTTAAAGATGGTATTTCACAGGAAATCCTGATTTTGTTCGCATGGTCCTGCTCCCTCATACACATATACTACCCCACTTCCACTCATTATTACCCCATTCATCATTTATCCCACCAGGATCCACATTCCCCCACTAGGTCCACATAGGGTTACCTCTCCCCATCCGCTTGCCCACACCTTGGGTTAGGCCTGGGATGATGCCCCGGAGGTTGATCCAGCTAAAGAGAAAGATAAAAGCATAATTGGCCACATTCAACAGGAAAATGTAACAAAAAATGCAAAAGATGGTCAAGGCGAACACATTTAGCACGCGAGCAAAAGGCAATACATGGCCATCACCCTGGTTCCTACAGGCTCTATGAGCCTCCTTCAGCATCTAAGAACTCACGATTGTCCCAACCAATGTTGCACGAAGCAGGGACGAAACGGGGATGTTTTTTGGAAGCAGGGACGTGGAAGCATCATTTTCCAAAAATCTAGGAAGCAAAGCATCTCCGAAGCATCTACTATATATATATATATATATTTATCGAAAACAAACATCCCAAATACAAAATTAGTTATAGAAGACATGAAAACGTGCATAATTTTACATAAATCAAGATAGATATGGCATCCTTGATTCCATTGTACCTCAATGATTAATTATTCGAGCATCAACCATCTATATTCTAGCAATTACAAACATACATCAAATTTTTAAGCATATTATAAAGCAGTTGTCTATAATGAGACTTTTTGGAAGCCTTTCCGGTGGGTTTTTCCGGTCAAAATCCGGCAGCAATTTATTGGAATCGCAAGTTTGATAGCTAGTTTCTGCACAATCAAAGCGTCCCAGGGGTTTTTCAGGGTGCTGACTCCAAATATGCAATTAAAAAACCATTTTAACTACAGCGAATCAAGATTTAACCTCAATTTCCTTCGTCGGATTCCGTCACCGGAATCTCCAAAAAGTCGCATTATAGACAACTCCTATTATAAAACATAAAACATTTAAGCATATTATAAAAAATAAAACATAGAGCATATTATGATTTATCTAGCAAGTGAGCAACTGTCAACATTTCTCATGTCCAAAATTCAAATAATAATGTTTACAAAATAGGTCACTTGGTCACTGCCAAGACAAAAAGGTTCAAATTCACAACAAGCCTCCAAGTCTAATGATTAATCTATGACAAAACTAGTAAATTGTGAATATATCTACTAATCTCTTGTCCTTCCACCACGAAGAGAACGTGGCGGTGGGCCTCTACGTGGTGGCAATGAAGAAGATGGTGCCTGTGGAAGTTGTGGCACTGAAACTGATGAAGACGAACCCCCTATTATTGGTGTTGAACCATCGAACCTAGGAACCAAGGGACCAGATGGGGGTGGCATCTCAACCCGATCATCATCATCCTGGAATCGCTAAAAAAATTCATACCAAAAAAAACAATAGCTAACAAACAAAATTAAAAACAGGAATAAGAGAAATGCTTTATACACAAAATTCATACCACAATGGATATACCTAGATAAGCGCATCCTCTAATTGCTCTAATCGCAACACTCCATCCTCCAAATTGGGCTCCTCTAGATTCCTGTCCCAACCCTCAAGGTCTTTATTAGTCTTTGCATCATCACAATAATGGGGCAACAATCGCAAGTTGTAATGAACATAAACCAAGCTCTCCACCTGGTCTAAACTCAACCTGTTCCTTTTAACACTGTGGATGAAAAAGTGAGAGCTCCAACCTCCAACACCTCTCTGCAAAAGAAGTGTTTACCAACTGTGATAGCACCCGCAATGTCAAAGTCTATGGAAGTGGAATAGCACCTCCACCCATGTTCCACCACTCAAGAAAAGAAAAAGTCTCTCGATATCTAATTGCATGCATGCTCCCAAATGGACCAGTGCTAAGCTATAGTTGCTCAATTGTCTCCGTATGGAATGCGTTTCGGAAAAAACCGAAATGCATTTCGAAAAAACCAATACACGGATCGGGAAAACCAAAACGTGGATTGGAAAAAACCGAAACGCGTTTCGGAAAAAACCAAAACACGAATCGGGTCGTACGGTTCTGAAATTGCAGGTACCATATTTTTCAGCACAATCAACATTTCAGTGTTTCCGAAACGTGTTTTGTAGAGCGGATCACCCACGGATCGCAAATCAGGCTTTTGATCCATGGAGGGTGGGGGGGGCGTTTACTGCAACACTGGTCTCAACCCCTGGTGCGCAATGAACTGCCCTACCTTAAAACGGGGTATCCAATCCTACATCTCACACATCATGCTCTTACCCCTTAAGCCCCAAGCAGTTAACCAAAGAAAAATCATTAAAAGGCAAAAGGCATATAAAGAAGGATGAAAAAATCAAGGTTGGGGCACCTCATGTACCACGATTTCTCCCTCCTATATATTATATACCCAAAGGTGGCCTTCCATTTTATTAGCTACCCCTGTACCCCAACATGTGGCCCAGGGTTGCCTCTTCTCATCCTCATTAGTGTATAAATACAAGTGAGATGAGTTGATTTTCTCATCATCACTTTGGATTGGATCTCTCTTTCTCTTTAGAGAATCTCGCACTTTTTTTGGTATGAAGAATTGGAGCATGGATGAATTTTAATGTTTGGATTGGAGTATTTTTATCTTGGAGCTTCTTTATTGTCAAATTCTTGATGGTTTGATATGTTCTATTACATGTAAGTACACACTTTTAATGCTAATCTTGTTTTACTTTTGTCATATCCATTGAATAGGATTTTCACTATAATAGGGCTAATTGTTGCATTGCATAATTGCAAATTTGTGGAATTATTGTTTCTATATAGCATCTCTCAATGTTTGGGTATGTATGTGAATGAAATCTCCTAGGGATAATTCCATCAGGGAATTTATCTTTATAAGCCATCTCTTTTTCCAAGCGAAGTATAAAAGTTTTGAGGCCTCCTCCTCTTTGCCCTAAAAGCTAAGCAAAGGATTCCTTAACGCCTCCTTGACCAAAATACAAGTTTCTTTCTCATTATTCTCCTAGACTCCATTCTCTGCAAGGGATTAAGACATTGGTCCTCCAATAGGTGATCACTCAAAGAATACCTTTCTTCACCTTTCTCTCTCTCTTTTAGGTCTAGCCAAGTTGGGTCACCTAGAGCATCATTTTCTCGACAAAATAGCCCAAGTAAAATTTCGATTTCCCAGCCTCTCCTGCATTGGTGTGTCCTCAAGCCCTCCTCCAATTTGAAGCCATTCTGACGGTGTTGTGAGATAACCCAAGCCCTAGCTATGAGATCAAACATTGCCCTAGTGTTCCCAAGGCTAGTGCCTCACCGGATCAATTTGACACCTTTAAGTGGAAATTCTTGCTTTGATCCTTTCCCCTTGCTTGTCTGGGTTAAGAACATCATTGGTTGCTAAATTCTTCCCCCTTAACCTAGGCTAGGTCCTCTTGGTCCCATGTTGTCCCGCACCTTTGAAAAGTCAAATATTCAAGAACCATTCGAGAAGTCAAGTTCAATAAGGATTTTAGGAATGGGAACCTTCTTCATAAGGCATATTCCTCTAAACCTAACCCTCAAATCCTCACCTCCTTATCCTAGAAATCCTTGTACCTTGCTTAACAAGCAAGAAAGATCTATTCTTAAGCCTCTTCTAGGAAAAGGATTATAAGGGTCACTTCACATCCATTGGTTGATTCATCCTTCACAAGTGACCTTATATATAACGGGTCTCCTCCCATCAGTGAAAGGACATTGTTAGACTCCGTCTCATCTCAGAGATTGATTCTTCTTCAAAACCCTGTTTTGAAGAAGAAATCATAATGTATTGTTTTAAATTATGTAATTTATGCTCCAGCACTTCAAAAGGAAGTAGAAACTTCAAGCCCGTATCCCTGCACAAGCGCAATTCAACATCATCAGCAATCGGAGGCAAAAAAAGCTATTTGGAGAAGTCTCACTGGAGATCCCGAACACCTGTTTTGGAAATTGTCATAAATGAATTATCTTACAACAAGGAGTTGATTGGTCCATTTCTTCAGGCATTGACAGAACCCAAGTGGAAAATGGACATTATTTTGACCTATCTTTTGAAGTATTTCTCACGGTATATCACTAAAAGTGTGGGAACTGATATTAAAGCAACTGGCCTGTATTATGTTTTCTGAGTACATTTTGAGGAGAGACTAACCCATTGTTCACACAGAACTGAGCGCTCTTCTTCCTTGATGACCGTTCTTGTAGCAAAACTTTAAATTTCAGAGAGTACATTCATTTGTTGGTTGTACATGTATTCTCAATAGAGTGGATCAATGTGACTTTAATGTAGCTGTAACAAAGGCAGAAAGACAGAGGTCGATTTCCAGAACAGTGTTATGAGGTTGTGATGAATGCTCTTCTATCATTGAAAGGTGAACCTGGTCAGAAAAGACTTCATAGCGAGTTTGGATCTTCTATCTGACAAACAGCAAGCCGGCAGCTTGACTAAGCATCTCAAAAGCGTTATAATGTTCGATGGCCCGATCAAGCAACTCACGAATATTGGTATTGAACAGGTTTTTTCTATGAAATCAATGCATTTTGTTTCAGTAGTTGGGGAAGGAGTTTCAACGCAAAAATTTAAGAACGAGCAATTCTACTCTTCAAGGGAAACACGAAACTCCCAATACATTATCTAATGTCGCTTTCATACAAGCTTTTGATGCTAAGATATCAGTTGACAGATGTGTTCTACAATATGAGCTTGCAATGAATCAGCTGGAGGTCCATGGAGTGCTACCAACAATTCATTTTCTTCTTTCTTCTAGTGTTTGTAATGCATTGAAGGAATTTAGTATGAATCACTGGTTGAAGCCTGATGACTTTAAAAGGGAACAAATGACAGTCAGATTGAACAATGTCTCTCATGATTGCAAAATGCGAGGAGGGTCATTATTTGGCAGTATTGGTGTTGATAACTCGTCCACTGATCAGCCGGGTATTTCCTTGAACAGTAAAAATCTACTACCAACATGCTCAGTGTTGTAAGGTATAAGGTAATGCTCGAGTTGAAGTCTCTGTCAATTGAATTGTGTCTTGATGATGGGGATTCTTGTGCAAAGCATGAAGCAGGATGTCACGCTTTCATGACCTGATGCATATTTGCACAGGCTTGTAATCATTTGGACATTGATTTTACCAAAATTCATTCACCAACTGATTTAGCTATAGCTGTTCAACTTCAGAAATATGTGAATCTACTTTATCTTGGCTGGATCAATTGTGTTGTTCTTGACTTAACCACAGGAGGGGATGCAACAGAGTCTAGACCTATGGTTCGGGGTCGTAACCGTCTAAAGCCTGTATCCAATAACCTATTAAGGCTTGGACCTCTGAAAAATTTGTGGACAAGTGTCTATAGATCTTGGACCTTACCTCTTTACCCCGGACATGTACAGTCATTCATATTCTCGGGTGAAGTATCAACACTCTTATTTGCTGGAAGGTTCAAATTGGAAATAAAATTACAGATGTCTGCATATATGGTCTGCGAAGGAAGGAAGCGGTAGAATTTATGATGTCTGCTGGAATATCAGACAAACTGGGCATTGTAGGATTCGTTTTGGAGGTGGCCGCTTAGTGGAAACTCTGGCTAGAGACACGCAATCTCATTTTGGTGCAGCTGTTCGTTTTTATGGAACGAGATTTGATCCATCCTTGGCTTATCAGCTGAAAATACCGGTGTTGTTTATAGTGGATGAGAATGATCCTCTATGCCCTGTAGATTTGTTACGTCCGATGGAAAGCCAAATAACACAAATTTGCCGGGTCTTGCGCACTGTTTCACACACCCTTATGGATCAACAAATCAAAGCAGAGTTTGCCCAGAATGGGTTCGCACTGGAGGCTTTAAGTAAGCTCACGGTATTTAATCAGAAATACCCTAAACCTGGCAGTAGCACATTTAAAAAGGAGCGTGAAGATCTTCAAAACAGAGTTGATTATCTTCAGAAACAAGTGGATTGCTATGAAGACAAGGGCCCAGTAATAGATGCTGTTGTATGGTATGACGGCAGTGTATGGAGAGCAGCAATTGACACACAAGACCTTGAGGAGGATCCGGAACATGGAAAACTTGCAAATTTCACTCCTTTAACAAATTACAGGGTCGAGCGGAAGTATGGTGTGTTTAGCAAATTGGATGCTTGTACTGTTTCAGTAAATATCTATAATGATGGTAGCATCCTTAGTATTGTCACAGATTGTTCTCCTCATGGTACACATGTAGCTGGCATTACTGCTGCTTACCATCCAGAGGAGCATTTGCTGAATAGAATTGCACCAGGAGCACAAATTATCTCATATAAAATTGGAGATTCTCGATTAGGGTCAATGGAAACAGGAACGTTATGGAATAAGAGCAGTCTTTTCCCATTTAGATTATATTTTTAATGAAAACATAGCAGAAAAACAGGGTCAATTCGCCTATTTTATCCTCAGTTCCGATTCAACAGGATCAGCTCCGGTTTATTAGTCAATTAGAGGATTTTCAGAGAGACATTGATATGGCGATTTCCGTAAAGTGGCAAACATCTTTTCAGCAGTCATCATTCCATTTTGGCAGAAGCCATCTTCCAGAGTGGTATGCGATGTAAAGACCGCGTAGCTGGCCAGTTGTCAACATGGGAGGATTGTGTCATCAATGGGAGCCTACATAACAGAAACATAAGATTTGATCTTCTATTAATAGCTTCAGTTAAATCTCCAGGTGGATCTACGCCCAAGTTAATATCTTTAAGTGGCCATCAGAGGATTTTAAACCGCATTGAGTTGTTTATACATAAGTCGTTGTTTTATAGAACCTTCTGCATATGAATTAAATATATCAGTAACGTGGCAATCATTGCAAAGTGGCATTCAAAGGTGCGATTACCTATTTCTATCATCAGCCAGTTTTCATGGGCCATTTGAAATCTTCACGCTGGAATAATGGAAGACTGTGCTATCTTTGGAAACAGATGGAGGATCCTTTTCTATTTTCATGGATTGAGTTGTAACAGCGCCCCTGTTTTTGGGCAGCATTTTATTAGTTTTTATTGTATTAAAATTTCATTTTGTAAAGGGAGTTAGAAAGGGGGAGAGATTTTTTCTGAGTGCTGAGTGCTGGGAGCTGCTGGAGCATAGTAGAGCTTTTTTGTACAGTTTGTGGCAGAGAATTTAATGGAATTTCACAGCTCTGTTTGTTGAGATTCATGTGGTATGTTGATTTAGCATAGGTTTTTTCCTTTGTCTCATATGTAAACTTTTAGACTGTCATGTTTCATTCACCTCATGATCATATCTAATTGAGCAAATGAAGTGATTAGGTAGGAATTCATAGTATTATATGCTCCTCCTATAAATTTGCTCACATTCGATGTTTTCTTCTGTTTAAGGAGGATTCAGAGTTATTGTCTGCCCTCCTTAGCTCCTCACCAGTCTTTCCATCCCATTAAAATCTAGATTTGGTGTTAAATTGCTTGCCTACCTTGCCTCAGTTAATAATCTGTGTAGTCATTATATTTCTCTGTTTCAAGCTGTGATTTTGCCCATGCAGCCCAGAAAAGCCCTGTCATTTAATTAAAAACCCCAAGCAAACCTTCCTATATCAGTTTACTAGCCTAAAATCCTTGTTCCTAATTGGTCAACTCATCCTATTGACAAAATCCAGCGAGTTTTGACCCGAGAGAGCCTTCTCATACCTCGTAGGGCTAGCTACGAGGTGAAATGGTTTGATGTAGCCTTGAGAGTTTGTCTATCTCAGCCTAGGTGAATTCCAAGCGCTAACAGACGTAAAGAGTAGGGAGTCTTACCTGAGGTGATAGTGGGCTAAGCCTCCATCGTTTCCCTTTGATCTAGCAGTTTCCCTTTAGAAATCCCTTTTATGCCCCCTGCTAGTTTGAGTCGTAACAATGATCTTCTCTAATGCCCCTTCTCCAAACCCTCAACTTGCTCTTATAATCTTTTGTTGAGCAACCAATAGCCAAGATCTAATCTTGATCAATGGCTTAGATCACTTTGGCTCCATCAATAAAAGTCTCTAGAGCAAAATCGAACTACCTTAATTAACTAACTTTAATTAACCAACTTACCTAAGTTAGACTTAGGAAATTATTAAACTATTAGTTAATTAATTTAATTAAGGTGTTTATGAGTCTTATCTCACGGACCCTTTTCTGGGCTTTGGACATCTCGTGTTCCTTAGCCTCTTAGACGTCATAGAGATTAAAACACTTGTCTACTGCTACCATAAACTAACACTCCCTCTTAGCAAGGAAGGTGTTCTCCACTATACCCATTTGTTCTCTGAAGTAGACGAACATAGCTCTCCCTAGAGCTTTCGTGAGTATATCAGCCACTTGTTGGTCTGTGAGAACATGTTGTAGCCGAATTGATACATGTTGTTCAAGTTTGACATCTATGATACCTCCGTTCTTCACATCTTCAAGTTCAACTGACTCCCTGTCACCCAAAATCACTGTGAGGAAACTAGTCACTATCCACCATGCCACTGTGCATACTCTGATATCACACTACTAATGCCTCGACACTGTTATTGTGTTCCTGCAACCACTGCAACTGTGTGTACTGATCTACTCAAAACATGAAGACCAAGCATCCATAGGGTTGCTTCCTCTGAAACTAGACTCCCTTTGAGTCTCAAACTCTCCTAGATCTACTATGTCACTGCAATTGAATCTCCAACTGTCTCTCGAGCCTCTAACTGCGCCCGGCTCTGCAACTGTCTCTTGAGTACTGACTTCGCCTAACTGGCTCTACACTGTCTCTCAAGTATCTCACTGAATCATGCTCTACTACTATCTCTCAAGTCCTGACTGCTTCTTGTTGACACCTTAATCCTCCTGCTACTTTACTACTTTGGACTCCTATAGCAAAGGTAATAATCCATGCGAGAAATATACAACAACTAGATCTAATCTATTGATCAAGCCCTCCATGGATAGATCTATACCTTCTGTTGCTCCAACCACGGATCCTGCCCCAATCTGCATACTAGAGTGTCATACTCCTGCAACCACTGCAACTGTGTGTACTGATCTACTCAAAACATGAAGACCAAGCATCCATAGGGTTGCTTCCTCTGAAACTAGACTCCCTTTGAGTCTCAAACTCTCCTAGATCTACTATGTCACTGCAATTGAATCTCCAACTGTCTCTCGAGCCTCTAACTGCGCCTGGCTCTGCAACTGTCTCTTGAGTACTGACTTCGCCTAACTGGCTCTACACTGTCTCTCAAGTATCTCACTGAATCATGCTCTACTACTATCTCTCAAGTCCTGACTGCTTCTTGCTGACACCTTAATCCTCCTGCTACTTTACTACTTTGGACTCCTATAGCAAAGGTAATAATCCATGCGAGAAATATACAACAACTAGATCTAATCTATTGATCAAGCCCTCCATGGATAGATCTATACCTTCAGTTGCTCCAACCACGGATCCTGCCCCAATCTGCATACTAGAGTGTCATACTCCTCCATCTGAGGATAATGTTGCAAGCATAGCAAACTCATCGTCCAATCTAGCGGGCAAGTCATCAATCTCCTTTGAGGTTGCCATTTATTTCCCCTTCTTGTGCTTCTTCCTCTTTGGACATTGGGTGATGTAGCAACCAAACTCACACATGCAAAGCACTTGACCTTCGACGGGTCCTTCTTCTCCTTCTCTTCCCTCCAATCTTGTCCCTGGCTAGGACCCTTTTTTACTTTTCCTACGAGGGCTATGTTCTCCTCTTCCTTCTCTACCTTCGGTCCCTTGCCACTGCTACTAGTTGTACCCTATATGAGACTAAATCTCAGCTCCTCTTGAGTGGAGTCACTCCATAGGCGCTCCCAACTAGGAAGTCTGTCTAGTCCCGAAATTACTTGGACGAATGTATGCCACTCCTTGGAAAGCATGTTGAGTGTTGTGCGTTCCAGCTCACTATCTGATGGTTTCTCTCCTATAGTTGCAAGTTCATTTCTGACACCCTAAATCCTGGTGAGATAGGATGTAACATTCTCTCCCTTTTGCATTTAGACCATCCTCAGCTTCTCCTTGAGAATCATTTTCCAGTTCTCAGACGGATATGTTAATTTTTTGGGATGTTCTATGCTAGAGCAATTTATTTTAATTTTCCAATATCTTTTCCAGATTAGCAATCACATAAGCATTAAAGTAAATTGCAGATAGAACATAAACATAAATCGCAGAAGACAAGCCAAGACAAGAGGACACAAGATGTGGCGCAAGCCAAGGACAAACCCCACAATGTGGGGAAACCCTTGATCAATTCTTCTTTTATGTTCTTCAAAGTTCAGCAGAGAAAGTGAGAGAGATAGTACATTTACAATAGAAGTCAACACTTTGACTTTTGATATCTGCAAAGATCAGTTGAAGACATATTGCTTCAACTGATTCACTAAGGTTACTCCTTCACCTAGCATAGCGCTGCCTCTCGTTCATTTGCAGCACATTACCGTGTGACACCTTGTTGTACTGTCACATGTGTTGAACCTTGATGATTGAGCTGCTCTCATCTTCATGCTACTCATCATGCTACATCTTCCACCATCATGCAGCTCCTTGCCAAAGTGCATCATTCATTATCATGTTGCCCTCATCATGTTGTTGCTCTTAGCTATGACTGCTTATTAGATAGGTCACCTTAAACTATCCTTATGAATAGCCTCATCACTACACTAGTTGGGGCACAAACATACCTCGTAGTTCACTTGTTTACTGCAGCTAGCCTTCATACAATCTTCCAATGATACGTTGCCTTATAGAGTTGCTTTCCTTCTGAACGCGACTACTAAAAAGAGCCTCCAACTGTTGGCTATGGCCTGCAGCCTAGCCCAGCAGTGGACTGAGGTTTAGGTCTCCTCAGTCAGTCCTTGATCGACTAGACTTAGGCTACTCCTTGCAGTGGAAACTTCTGTCCAACAAACTGAGATCTTGAACTTGCCCAACACAGTCCACACTGTCATCTACAGCTATCATTCATCATGGTAGCAGCTTGGTGACTGCAATTAGGTTGCGTATTAGACCTCTTTCAGGACTGCTTGACTAGCAGATTATGTCTCCTCTTGTAGCTACGTATTAGAGTCAAGTTGCATGCGGATTTAGGCCTTCACATACTGTTGGTTCAAGCCTTTCCAACTGCGCCTTAGATAACCCTTTAGGACTGCGGCTAGGTCTCTTTTAGGGTTTTCTTTGACAGCATTAAAGCCTCCCCTTGTTGTGTTATAGGAGCCTCCTTGACTGCATAGATTGGGGCCTGCGTATAAGGCTTCTTGGACAGCGTATTAGGGCCTGCGTTGACTATGTATTGGAGCTCCTTTAGACAGTGGATAGGAGCCTTCCCTTGACTGCAGCTAGGGTTTATTTGAACTGCGGCCAGGGCATCATACACTTAGCCCAGCGTATTCTTTTGTGTCTCTCCTTCACCAAAAACCCAAGACATGGAGAGGAGATCTTATGAACAATGTTGATGCCAAATGACTTCAAGTCCTCACCTATTTATACTAAAACGTAGATGATGAATAGACATGTGTATTGGGCTTTTGAGCCTACTCAAGTTGCTGACCGACTTGACAATTTGTCTTTTAACATAAATAAATTCATAACTCCATGAATACTTATCAGAATCGGATGATCTTTAGATCAATCCTACACCTCTCGATGAGAGGGATCCAATATAAATATCAGCTGCCATAAATAAGATGACCCACATGGAGTTTGGCCCTAGTTTCCAATTTTAACACTCCCTCTCAACTAGGGAGAACTCCACCCGTTGATCCATATGTCCAACTATACTATCTGCCATCAATGTCCTGCATTGTTCTGCTCTGCTCAACTCTGCTCAGCTCAACTCTGCTCTCTTGAACCATGAAGAAGAAGAATTGATCGAGAATGTGTCATACCATTCTCCACTAACCCGAAGTCAGTCTCAGAGTGTGTACCACTGGTCCCAGACCAGTCTCAACCGACCCAAAGTCAGCGTCATAGTGGGTACCACTCCTACTACTAGTCCTAGACCAGTCTCAACCAACCCAAAGTCAGCGTCATAGTGGGTACCACTCCTACTACTGGTCCTAGACCAGTGTCATCAATCTTAGAGTGTGTACCACTAGTCTCAGACTAGTCTCAACCAACCCGAAGTCAGCGTCATAGTAGGTACCACTCTTACTGCTGGTCCCAAACCAGTCCTCCACTAACCTGAAGTCAGTCACAGAGTATGTACCACTGGTTTCAAACCAGTCTCAACCGACCTGAAATCAGTGTCATAGTAGGTACAACTCCTACAACTGGTCCAAGACTAGTATCATTGATCCCAGATCAATGAAGGTCATCCTAGCATAGCGAGTATGGTAGATACAACGATGCGTCCATCGGTGCTACTATGGTCCCTATCCTCATTTCCCTGCTCATTGATCAGATGAGAGGTACTTCCCATGAGTCCTAAACTGCATGGGTAGGATGCCTTGACAGGAGAACTAATCATCCTGTCCACAGGAGAGCGAATCATCCTGTCCAGTGGATGCCACGGAGAACTAATCATCCTGGCCCACAGGAGAGCGAATCATCCTGTTCCACAATCGCCATAGAGAACACATCATCCAGGCCTCACATGAGAACTAATCATCATGCTACACAATCGTCATGGAGAACACATAATCTAGACCTCACAGGAGAACTAATCATCGTGCTACATAGTCGCCACAGGGCGTCAAAGGGAAAGCTTTGATTCTTTTACCCTGTACACATACACCACCAGGGGATGGTGAGTCACCCTGTGGTCATATGTCGCTCCAAGAAGTACCATGCGCCCCCCAGAGCTCCTAGAGCTTTAAGGCATGCCACATGCAAGACCCTTATAAGAAGGTCTCTCAACGACTCCAAGTCGTTCGGGAAAGTCACAAATTTGACCTTTCCCTAGGGCTTTGACAAAACATCTGCGCCCTGTACATCAGTCTCAATGCAATGGAGCCTCCTCGCTCATCGACTTACCATATCCCAAATAAGGCAATATCTGATGTCTATCTGCTGGAGCAATCATCGAATACGAGATTCCTTAATAATCGAATCCCACCTCTAGTTGTCATAGAGAATCACAGTGGTATTCATCATGTGTACAAACAGCTCACTGAAGAACTTCCGCAACCATGCAGCAACCAACTTCTGCTTCCTGCTTATCCATGATATCAAAGCATAATCCAAAGAGAACCAGCACTGAGAAGTGTTCTAGTGATCCTCCACACTGCCTGCCCACTCAACATTCGAATAATCATGCAGTTTCATATTTCTAGCAATGTATCACAATCCATTAGGGATTGTGCCCCGAAGATATCTCAGAAGATTCTTGGCACCAATCCAGTGAGGCTCAACCAAATATGAGCTCACCATTCTAACTGCAAAACATATGTCTGGACGGAACTTCACCAAGAACCTCAATGCGAATGAGTTTATGAAACTCAGAGGCATTTCCCAAATCTAGTCCGACATCACTACCATATAACTTCTGAAAGTTAAGATTCCCAAGGTAGTCACAGGCTTGCAGTTTATCATTCCACATCTGGTATCCAACTCCCTCTCACTTCTGCAAATGAGAGCATCTGCACCTGTCAGAAATAGGTCGTCCTCATAAGGTGCTGGTATGAGAGGTCTATCATCCACAACCTTCAGATGGTTTGGATCGATTTCACCCCTAGTGAATCTCAGCTTCATCAGGCAGCTATTGATCCTCTCATACTATGCCCGGGGTGTTTTGCTTCAAACCATAGAGGACTTTCTTCCACCTGCATACATGAGATTCCTGATTATCAATCTCAAACCCCTTAAGTTGTTCCACACCTGTGGACCTACTACATGACGGGAATGGTCCCCTTGTAAGATTTTCCTTTGATACATCTCAGACATGTACTTTCATGCTCTTTTTGAATTCAGGATTCCCTGTCACCATCTGACTCACAGACCTCCAGTGCTATGTGTCAATGGACATGGTCCCCAATGGACTCTCTATAACTTGATACAACCCTGAACTCAAAAATATCTTGAAAATTCTGTTTTCAAACACGTACCTTTCCATCGACGATTGCCACCTTGAAATCTTTGACTTCCATTCCTGAAACGGACACCAAGGTTCTTCTTGCGATCTGGTACATAAAAGAGATTCTGTAAATGAATCGAGTTACCCTCATTCAATTGAGAGGTAACATTCTCTACAACCTTTTTCGGAATAGGTGGCATCGGCTCCAAGTATAATCCCTACCATTTGGATACTCCTTCGCGTGATGGCCAAACTTATTGTAACCAAAGCATCCGCCTTTCCTTCCACCCTTAGATCCAAACTTACTGATGAAGTGATCTTTAGGTAGGCCATCAGAAATTTCCATTGCGCAATTTTGATAATATACTTTGCTTCGACTTCACACTTGGTGAATTTGAGGAGAGATGAGGAATCCACGGATCCTTTTGTCCTTTCCCAACTGTCTTTGGTGGTTGCTCTTCCACTCTTGCTTGGGCATTGTCTTCACCTCAGCTCCGATACCATGTTAATTTTTTGGGATGTTCTATGCTAGAGCAATTTATTTTAATTTTCCAATATCTTTTGCAAATTAGCAATCGCATCAACATTTAAGTAAATTGCAAATAGAACATAAACATAAATTGCAGAAGACAAGCCAAGACAAGAGGACACAAGATGTGGCGCAAGCTAGGGACAAACCTCACAATGTGGGGAAACCCTTGATCAATTCTTCTTTTATGTTCTTCAAAGTTCAGCAAAGAAAGTGAGAGAGATAGTACATTTACAATAGAAGTCAACACTTTGACTTTTGATATATGCAGACATTAGTTGAAGACATATTGCTTCAACTGATTCTCTAAGGTGACTCTTCACCTATCATACCGTTGCCTCTCGTTCATTTGTAGCACATTACCGTGTGACACCTTGTTGTACTGTCACATGTGTTGAACCTTGATGACTGAGCTGCTCTCATCTTCATGCTGCTCATCATGCTGCATCTTCCATCATCATGCAACTCCTTGCCAAAGTGCATCATTCATTATCATGCTGCCCTCATCATGTTGTTTCTCTTAGTTGTGACTGCTTATTACATAGGTCACCTTCAACTGTCCTTATGAACAGCCTCTTCACTACACTGGTTGGGTCACAAATATACCTCACAGTTCACCTGTTTACTACGGCTAGCCTTCATACAATCTTCCAATGATATGCTGCCTTATAGGGTTGCTTTCCTTCTGAACACAGCTACTAAAAAGGGCCTCCAACTGCTGGCTATGGCCTGCGGCCTAGCCCAGCAATGGACTGAGATTTAGGTCTCCTCAGTCAGTCCTTAAGCAACCAGACTTAGGCTCCTCCTTGTAGTGGATACTTCTATCCAACAAACTAAGATCTTGAACTTGCCCAACACAGTCCATGCTGTCAACTATAGCTATCATTCATCATGACAGCGGCATGGTGACTACAGTTAGGTTGCATATTAGACCTCCTTCAGGATTGCTTGACCAGCAGATTATATCTCCTCCTATAGCTATGTAGTAGAGTCAAGTTGCCTGCGGATTTAGGCCTTCACATACTGTTGGTTCAGGCCTTTCCAACTATGGCTTAGATAACCCTTTAGGACAGCGGCTAGGTCTCTTTTAGGGTTTTCTTTGATAGCGTTAAAGCCTCCCCTTGCTGCATTATAGGAGCCTCCTTCACTACGTACATTAGGGCCTGCGTATAAGGCTTCTTGGACAGCGTATTAGGACCTGCGTTGACTGTGTATTGGAGCTCCTTTAGACAGTGAATAAGAGCCTTCCCTTGACTACAGCTAGGGTTCATCTGAACTGCGGCTAGGGCATCATACACTTAGCCCAGCGTATCTTTTGTGTCTCTCCTTCACCAACAACCCAAGACGTGGAGAGGAGATCACATGAAAAATGTTGATGCAAAATGACTTCAAGTCCTCACCTATTTATACTAAAATGTAGATGATGAATAGACATGTCTATTAGGCTTTTGAGCCTACTCAAGTTGTTGGCCAACTTGACAATTTGTCTTATAACATAAATAAATTCATAACTCCATGAATACTTATCGGAATCGAATGATCTTTAGATCAATCCTACACCTTTTGATGAGAGGGATCCAATAAAAATATCAGCTGCCATAAATAAGATGATCCACATGGAGTTTGGCCCTAGTTGCCAATTTTAATAGAATCCTAGTAGAATTTGGTGATGGTGTCTTACATTTCCTTTGCTGTATTCTTATTTGCAATATTCAAGACGATGTCATCCGGAACCCCATCTACGATTTGTCGATACAGCTACAACTGTTGTAACAAACTCCTTCAAACTGTGCTCATCCAATGGGAATTGCATCCAAGCCTTCCAAATGCCAAAGTTGGAGGCTTCGTCCAACCTGTCCTGATCTCTGAGTCTTGTTGCAACCATCTCTACAAAACTCAAATAAAATAGAGAACTAATAAACTAGAATCTCCTTCTCCTTCCGACAAATTAACTCAACCTACTCCGTGCTATTCGCACTCCTGCCTACAACTAAATCCTGCAACTCACACTGGACTGTGTAGTGTTGATCTTGTATTTCGATTTTGCCTTCGAAAACCTTTTTCAGCACTGTCACTGCCTACTGTTGAACACTAAAGTTGCTCACTCTTCCTCCAATCTGGTACCAGAACATGATTTTCAACCTTTGCAACACACGATGGTTCACTTGTAACTTGCACTGCCAATTGAACTATATGCAATGATCTCTTCTGCTGGAAATCACAACTTTCTTACCAACTACTAGAAAACTGGAAACTGTCTGAGAATTTTCTAGATATTCCCTCTCTGTGTGCTTTCCTCTTCCTTGCCCTGCGTTGATCTACTACTGCAAAACCCTTGCTGCAAAATCACTACCCTAGATCTGCTCTATGAAATTTACTAATCTACTCCCAGGAATCCTTTCCGACGATCCTACTGCTCGTTGTTATTGTTCCTAAGACAAATCAAACTTTTCCTCCGACCTAGACTAAAAATCAATATCTGTCTCCCTGCAATTCGCACTCCCTAGCTAGCCTACACAGATCTGGAATTCCGTGCCTTAGATCTCCCTCTAAATCTACACAAAACTCACTTCCTTCACCTAGAGCCTTTGATCCAATGTTTTATGCTTTGATACCACGTGAAAATTCCTTGAATGAAACAACGGGAGATTTGTCTTCTAAGTGTTAACAGTTTACTTGTCTTTTGAATTATTAATTCGACCAATAGCGATAAATTCACTGAAGAATTCTTCACAAATAAAATGTTGTGGAAATAGAAAAATACAGAACTAAGAAATAGATGCACACACACAAATATTGACACCATTGTTTTTGGACAAAAGTCCCTGTAAAAAACGTTGAAGGGAAAACCAATGCGGAAGATAAGGGTTTTATTATTACACAACAATTTGAGTGAAATATTACAACCGATTACCTAACTAACAAACCTCCAACAATTTACTCGCAAAAATATACTGGAAGACACCCTTGTCTCCCTCTGCAACTAATCTAGCCTCTCTCCTAGCAACTCACACTCTTCTAGGCTATTCGCACTGCCTCTAGGAAATGTGCATTATTGCTCATGATAAATTCGTGCAACCCCGGATCTACCTCCAAGTGAGACATCTAGCCTCCCTCGAGCTCAAAAATCAACTCGCTCCACCTCCACGATCTTGATTCGGAAACTGGCAACTAAACAAGTCTCTTTTGGCAACTCGCACTAGAGTTTCTGGCTATTCGTAGTGCTATGTACAGCCTTCTCTACAAATAATTCGACCTCCCACTTTCCTGTCTCTCAGACACTAGAAATACTATGGAAATCTTCCTTCGAAGTCTCTGCTCCTGTTAATCCCCCGCTCCAACGTTTTCTCGTGCTTCAATTGTGCATTGTTGAATACCTGCAACTGGGTAGTCAAATTGCTCAAATGATGATCTTCTCTGATGCCCCTTCTCCAAACCCTCGACTTGATCTTATAATCTTTTGCTAGGGAACCAACAGCCAAGATCTAATCCCAATTAATGGCTTAGATCACTCCAACTCCATCAATAGAAGTCTCGAGAGCAAAATTGAATCGCCTTAATTAATAACTTTAATAAACCAACTTCCCTAAGTTAGACTTAGAAAATAATTAAATTATTGGTTAATTAATTTAATTAAGGTGTTTCTGAGTTTTACCTTAAGAAACCTTTTCTGGGTTTTGGAGATCATGTGTTCCTTAGCCTCTTAGGCATCATAGAAACTAGAACACCTATCTGTTGCTACCATAAACTAACAATGTATACCATACTCCTCCTCATGTTCATACACCTCTAAGTTCTCTTCTCCTTGGCCTTCCTCACACATGGAAACAATTTGTTGGTTACTAGGAGTTTCATTTATCTCCCCCTTACATTGACCATCTTTAGCCATCAAACATGGATGTATAGGCGAACTGTTGTCAACATCTTCACATGATTGCTCATACCCTTCAAGGGTTTTCTCATGAAAATCAATGGACTCAAGTATAGTACAAGAACCTATCTCATTCTCAACAGAATCAAAACGAATACCCTCTTGTTCTGCCCTTGTCATTTTCCCCGAGCATGAGTGATTAAGCTCCCAAGGTCCCTTGCAGCTTAAGCAAAGATTTTTCCTCATTAATTCATTCTTGTTGCCTGTTCAAATCTTTGCACAGGAAGCATCCTTGTCTTTACCAACGCCACTCAAGTTGTCAAATGAACAAATTTGCTCCTTTCTTGTAACTTGCATCCTCATCAATTCCTCCTTAGATCACTGCCTTTTGAACAATCTGATGATTTGCTCAACCAACCATTTTGCTAGTTCATACGCAGCAAGCGAGACAATCTGTTCCTTTTTCGAAATGGCTAACAACTTTGATTGCAGCTACTTGCAAATGGCATCATGGTCAACCATAATTGAGGACAAAATAGTTTGCATGTTTGTTTTGACATTGTTTGGAAGATGTTACTTAATGTTGTCGAAGAATCATTGGATCATTTGAAGAATCAAACCATTGCACTCAGGATCAAGCAACATAGCATATGATTTGAGTCCGGCCATGATTTCCAAAATCTTGAGCCTCTTTACCAAGGTAAGGCCCATGTAGCTATGCAACCCCTGAAAGCTTTCTACTATCACCTGGAAAACTTTCCTCATAATGTCATCATTGTAAAGACGTATAGATGAATTTAACCTTATGATCTCACTAAGATAGGAGGCAACTATAAGTCTTACCCCTTCACAAGTGTGTTCCAAGAACTTGTGTTATATCAAAGCAAGCATTGATAGTTTTGGGAAACTCTTCCAATCTGATTCTTTCCATCCCAGAAAGATGCGAGTCTAATTCCTCCTGTTGACCACTGAAGTTGCACCTAAATATTTTGAAGACTACATGCTCAAAGATATGTCAAAGGCTTCATGTACCATCAAAGTTCCATATCATTAGACATTTTTAACTCTAATTTATTCTTCTCGTCTTCTTCTCATGTTGTACTCAAATTCCACAAGCCCTGCGAGGATGATGTAAAGTGATGCTAGTGTGATGAAGTCATGTAACAGGCCTAGGTAACTTGGGACATTGTCATCAAGTGAGTTTACTCTGGGAGGTTTTTTACATGGATAATTAGTAGGTACTTTCTAGGACTTAATAATTAATTGAGTTTTTTTCCTCCAAGCATAACTCCAATGCCGAGGAGTGGCATGATGGCAAGGCCTTGAGTGAGTCCTAGCGTCTAGAGTCATTGTATATTACCATACTAGATCACTCAAAAAAAATCATGGAATTTGAATAGGTCTAGGGATCAGGTTTTTTTATTTTTTAAATTTCTTGCGGAGCAGAAATATGAATAAATTATGAATGTAAAAAGAAATAAGTGATGTCTAGAGAAATTGTATGGGGTGTGTATGCTCAAAACTACACCTCTCACCCTTAACTTTCTATTATGACACACTTTGAGAGGTAAAAATAAGTTCTAGACCCTCAAAACCCATTTTTCCTAAGTTTAGTGGAAAATGTGGCAATAAATTAGCGCAGAAATTAAATAAATGGAGAAAAATAAATAACTCCATGTGACAAAATCACATGGAAATGACTTGGAAATTATCTCAAGTCAAGAGTTAAGTCAAAAGACAACTAGAAGATGATTTGGCACATGACATCAATAGAACTAGTGAACACATGGGAAAATCGAATTCTCAATTACAATAGACGAAATTGATTTGTTGACTTGGAAAATACAATTCTTTGGGTTTAAATGCATGTGGGGGAATATGTGATGGGATATTTGATTGAGATTTTATTGGAGGTTTGTCTCCACCTTAACTCCACTAGCTTCTACACTCGGCATCTACATTTGGCACAAGGATCAACGAGTTCCCCAAGGAGGCCCACGCATTTCTTCAAGGAGACTCAATGCATGGCATAGAGGAGATGTGTCACT
The DNA here is from genome assembly GCA_000404065.3 of Pinus taeda. Taxonomy (NCBI): domain Eukaryota; kingdom Viridiplantae; phylum Streptophyta; class Pinopsida; order Pinales; family Pinaceae; genus Pinus; species Pinus taeda. The sequence continues at coordinate 310,611 of APFE031006459.1, forward strand.
TCATGGTTTGATGGTTGAGATTGGATGGGAGTTAACTCCCTCTTGATTTACACATGGCATTTCTTGGTTTCACACATGGAGACCTTGAGTTGTTTGATGAACAATTCAATGGCCACCAAAAGGAATTCGATTTGGTTGGAGCTCCACATGTGTCATGTAAACTCTCCACTTGGAATTTGACTTCTCTTCTTGGGATCTTCTCCAACACCACTTGTCACTTGGTTCTCTCATTGAGATTTGCTCCCAAATTTCTATTTAAATGAGCATTGGGCTCTAACTATGCATTCATGTTATGAGTTATTGGACTTGAGGAAACTCTGCCAATTTGTATACTTGCTTTTACTAATGAAACAAAGACTTTGGTGTATCAATGGTGGTGTTATCTTGTCTATCTTGAGGTGATCTCTTTCCATGCTATATTTTTGTGCTTCAATTTTTTATGCATTTGGTTTGTATTAGCTTTCTATTTTCATTTGTTGTGGATCTATATGTGCAAGTTATCTTCCATATATCTCTGATTTGAAGTAGTATTCTAGGAGCGAAATTACTAATTGATTTTTTGGAGAAATATTTAGTTTATTTCATCCATTGTATTGCTCAATCTCTATTATGTAAAGTAATATTTTTCTTCAAGAGTGTAGAAAATCTTTTGGAATTGTGTATAGGATCATCTTGGGCGTGGGAGAAGTCTCACATAGATTAACTCACCCCCAGAATCAAGATACGAAAGACCCATTGGTCTCAACCTCAAAGGCTTCATCCTAAGAAAAGAAACGAAAAAGGAGTTCTCTTTTCTTAATATCTACTTGAATCATTTATAAATTTATATTCTCTATTTCATTTGATCTACATCTAAAGCTTTACAATGAATATATGAGCTAGTTAGAGCTTTTTTCTTATACTAGACAGGCATGGAGTTTCACTCCCATGACTTGGTTCAGTTCTTGTATACTATTTGTGTATTATAGCTTTTTCCTTCGCATGCTCTCTCCACTAATTTTCTGATTTGTTTTGCAATATTTTATGCAACAACTCAAGTTCACTTTGGCATCAAGACTGCAGGAGGGATTCTTCAACAAACTACTAATTCATTTTTGCAGGACCCCTTTCATTTGTTGGGCAGCTCAGTAGCAAGGTCAAGAGCCCTTTTGAGACCCATCCTTGGATAGGCCGATTTCCTTAGAAGGTTGCCTCCTTTCTCTCTAGGTCGTGGGCCTCAAGAAAGGTTTAACTTCTCTATTTTCAAGCTTTTTCCTCCTCACTTGAAGTCCGAAATTTGTATGTAACTTTCAAATTTTAAGAAAGGCTTTTTTAGGCCTTGTTACCCACCACTTTGTGGGTGATATCCCCAAGAGAACAAAATAAAAATAAAAATAAAAATCCATGATGAGCCTCAACCGAAAACCAAAAGCCCCTTGATGCCTCCTACTAGCTCATTATGCCATTTCTCTGCCACCTGAGTTAACCATGTGCTCTCTCCCCCACCTGTATTGATCGTATGTTTGAAGGTGGGCCCCCCAAATCTAAAGGTATGTCTTGTCATTTGGTAATTGAGTACTGGGTTTACTTATCATGGATACTTCTAGGTATGGATTAATAGCAGGATTTGGCAGAAAGAGTGGGTTTAGTTTGTGCTCTTGTCCCCTTGATCTCTTTTGGTTGTTACCGTTGGATTTTAGTCCCATGGGATCTCCTTTATTGACCATTTGGTTCTAGGGTGGTACTACTTGAAAAACCCTGACTTTGGGTGCATGGTCCCGCTCCTTTACCCGCACATGTTACTCACTTTCCACTCACTATACCCCATTCATCATTTCTCCCACTTGAGTCCACATAGCGCTAGCATCCCTATCCCCTTGCCCCCACCTTGGGTCAAGCTTAGAATGATGCCCCGGAGGTTGAAGCAGCTAAAAGAAAAAGAAAAAACATGAATGGCCACATTTAACAGGAAATTTTACCACAAAATGCAAAAGATGGCCAGGACAAAATAATCAGCACGTGGGCAAAAGATGCATGACCTCTACCCCAATCCATGGCCAGCAGCCTGGTTCCATAGGCCATAGATAAGACTCCTTTATCATTCAGGAACCCATGATTGTCCCAACCCCTGGAAGGCAATGAACAGCCCCACCTTAAAAGGGGTAATCATGGTTATATCTTACGCATCATGCTCTTGTCCTTTGAGCCTCGAGCACCTAATTAAAGAAAATTCATAAAAGGCAAAAGGCATATAAATAAGGGTGGACTAATCAAGGCAGGAGCACCTCATGTACCATGATTGCTCCCTCCTATACATTACATACCCAGGTGTGGGCTTCCCCTTATCTAGCTATCCCTATGCCCCAATATGTGGCCCAGGATTGCCACTCTCATTCCCTACTCCATTCCACTTATTTATCACTTGTCACCCCCATTAGGGGGATGTACCTTGGACATAAGGTACTTGGCTAACCCCCTTTGGAGCTTGGAGACCCTAGCACATGCCAAAGCCCAATATAGAATAGCATGCCATTACGAACTGCCCACTTTGTTATCCATAATTTGTAAACTCTTTTACCCGATTATTTTAATGACCGGTTGTACTGAAAACCTAGGGGACACATTGGATCTTATGTAGGATTACAGGTGGTATCCACTTGGGTTTGGTCTCCCTATATGGGATACTAACCCCCAGAGATCTACATTGGCATATGTAGGGTGTGCATAGAAAGCCATTGGCCTCCACAGCAACAGACAGCACTCCTCTTGAAGGTCACTTTTCTTCTCTTTCTCTCAACATTGGATGAAGTTGACTTTCTGGGCCTCCTTGATCAAGAAACCAAGATCTTACTCATCATCATCCATGACTCCATATCCCCAAGTGAATTAGGCACTGATCCCTAAAAAAGGGTGGTCATCCCCTTCACCTTTTTCACAATTTTCCCCTATTTCCCTAAGTCTAGCCCCATTAGGTCACCTACGGCATAAATTTCCTGGGAACTGACCCAAGGAAAAGCTTCGATCTCCTATAGGCTACTGTGTCAGTGGGTCCCCTCCCTCTCCTCCAAATTTGAGGCAATTCTAACAATGAAATCTTCGGGAATCCCAAGCCCTAGCTCTAGAATCGAATTTTACCTAAGCATCCCCAAGGCTAGACCCCAACAAGATCAATACAACCTTTGAAGAAAATATTCTTGTTTGGTCCTTTTCCTTCACATTATCTAGGATAGGAGCATCATTGGTTGCTACCTTCCATCCCTGAAGCTGGGCTAGGTCCACTTGGTCGTGTTTGGTCCCACTTTTCAATAAAGATTATTCGTCAACGACCATTTGGGAATCCAAGTTTCCCAAGGATTATAGGGATTGAGAACCTCGTCTATAAGCCTATCCTTTCTCCCTCAACCCTCCAATCATCACACCTTACCCTTGGCGGACCAAGTACCTTGCTTAAAGAGCAAGAAAGTTCCATTCTTTACTCTGTCCTTCGGAAATGGTTTTCAGGGTCACTTCCCACCTATCCATTGACATATACTTTACAAGTGATCCATACACTACCGGGACTCCTCCCATCGGTGAAACCCCATAAAGAGCAGGGAGACTTAGTTGTGGTGACAGTGGGCTAAGCCTCCACCGTTGCCCTTAACCTAGTAATTTCCCTCTCAAGAACCCCCTTTTAGGTTCCCTACTAATTTGAGTGGTAAGAGGCCTTATTTGTGTTGAGTTTTATCAAAGAAAGTCTATAATCAAAGTGTCTTATTGAAAATACTTTCTTGAGGTTCTTTAAGGCTTAAATAGGCTTTCATTCCTTTGTAGCACATCTAATAAAAAGTTCACTTTCTTGAGAGAGCTAGGGAATTTTCCCATGGCATCCTGCCTCCTTATTTAGAAGGAGAACCTCTTTTTTGGGTGGATTGATTATCTTGACCGTTTCTAACTTACATGCATGCTTAATTTGTCAATATAATTTTGGGAATTAACGCAACATCACATTTCATTTCGTTTGCAAATTTCGATCAAGTTTGTTATTTCATTCTTTAAGCTCTTTCATGCTTCAATTTTTTGCTTAAGTTTCAGGATTGGCAATTTATTTTTGAGCAACTTACTTTATGTGCAAGCACTTTACATTTTTGTTGGCAAGCTTTGACTTGTTCACTAATCCATTGCACTCAACTTGGTGAATTGTTCATCATTGTGTGAACTTATGCTACATGTTATTTTGGTAATTGTTAATATTTCTTCAAGCATTACATTCACTTGAAGCAATTTTACCCCAAGCAATTTACGTGTCTCGGTTCACTTAGCTTATCTACTTGCAAAACAATTGGTGAAGCACATGCAACACTTGTGAAGTAGTATTGAGCTAATTCCACCTTATTTTTCCGATTGAAATCATTATTGCAATTTATGTTGAGCACTATCTCAATTTTCTTGTTTTGAAACATTGCAATCAACATTTCTTTTGGGAAAACCTACAAGCATTTATTTAAGCATTTTAGTTTAGATTTTGCACATGTCAAATTTACCTCCAAGCATAAGCTTGGTTGTAGACATAATAGGACAAAGATTTTCCTTGAAAATTTCTCCCATTTGGTACGGAGTAGAGTAAAGTGTGTGACTTTGTAGTATTAAGGTGGCTTTTTCCCCTTGTAAGAAAGACGACACACATGATACGTAAAGATTAGGGTATGGGTATCATTAACGAGGACAAGTGCCTCCTCAACCCTTCTTTCTTGCAGATCACCCCAATCTTCACCCCTTGGTAAGAGGTTGAAGGGAGAATCTCTCACCTAGAATAGGCATATAGAATAAAATTCACCAAGATACTTGCACCTCACCTTAGCTAGTTTCCACATCATTTTAATTAAATTACTTTAGAACATTTCAAATTTACTTGCAAATTTTGTTTATCTCATGTACTTGTTATAATGAATGATCTCATGTCTCATTGATGAAATTATTTATGGTTGTTGATTATTCCCTTTAGCAAGTGCATATCTACTCATATTTTGCAAGTAATACTTGGCATCCATTGAATTTCATTTGCAAGTTATTTCCCTCCATATCGTTATTGCATGTGTTAATGAGCATGAATGTTATTATCTTTATTTGAGCATCTCCTTTATGTTTCTTTATCTTTAACTGAATCTATGAATATTTCTCAAGTATGTTTATTTACTTGCTCATGTCTTTGGAAACAAGTTATTTTTGACAAACCTTTCACTAACCTTAGTCTCCTAGACAACTCACGTTTCATCTAACTTTTCAATGTTTTCATTAGGGACCACCCCCTTAGCTTTAACTAGGAGAGAGCTTTAACAGGGAGTTGGGAATAGGTGACAGCCCCTTCTCTTAGTTTGCCACCAAGTCACAACTTGTTGGGTTGAAGATTTTTCCCACACTAACCAGGTGTGCAACCGTGGCGACAACATTTTTTGGCGTCGTTGTCGGGGACAAGTCCTCTTGTATCTAGGAAATCAACTACCTTTTGGTTTTTGCCTTTTTGGAATTTGAGTAGGATTCCTACTCAAGTGGCGACTCCACTAAAACCAAATTCTGCAAGATTTTCTACTAGGAGAAATCCAAATGGTCTAGATAGCCCCACTCTTGAGCTTGAAAGGGTTTTTAGAGCGATGTTAAATCGACTCTCTCATAGTAGACTTCTTGCTAATCTTGGGCATGACGCTATTTCTGATATCTATTTACTTTTCCAATGGGAAGTACAACAAAACATCATGAATGATATTTTTGCTCCTTGTAACTTTACTAACATTAATGGCTATCCACACAATATCGCTAACAAGGCTATTGAAAGGTTGTCTTCGTTTCAAGGTAACAATGCCATTAGCGCTACATCACATGTTGAGAATTTCAATGTTTGCACTTTCAAGTGGTGTAACATTGTTAACCATGAGGATGTAAAGATGACACTCTTTGTCCTCTCCTTAGAAGAGGATGTTCTTGATTGGTTCACTGAGCACCCTGCTAACTCTTATGACTCATTGCAAGCCATCATTACTGTTTTTATGGAAAAGTTTGGAGAGAAGAAAGAAAATAGGCACTTGATCAATGATATTAGCTTTATGAAGAAGAATGAGAATGAAACTATGGAAGAGTTTAATAATAGATTTAATGATTTGGCGAAAAACATGCCTAATGATGTTAAGCCTCTTGAAAAGTTTCTATTGTGCTCTTATTTGGATGCTTTTGGTGTTGACACTACCTATGAGCTAAGAAGAAAGAAGCCTGCAAATCTGAATCAAGCTCAAACTGAAGCCTTGAAAATGGAAAAGGCTAGGCATGAATTAGGAAAGTCTGAATTTCCTGATTTTAGTAGAGGGCCATCAAAGTCTCATGACTCGAAAGGGAAGGCCAAGAAAAAAAAATGCCTGTGATCCTATCAAAGAATTAACTCAACTCATCAAAATTGTGGAAGCAAATCACACTACTCAAATGAATGCCATCCAAAATAGATTGGTAGCTATGGAAAGAAATAAAGTTGGGAGATTCCAAAATAGAGGAAATGAGATATGGCAAAAGAGGGGACCTCCCAATGAACATAGGCAACCAAATCCACTTGAGTCTACCAATTTAGTTGATGATTCTATTCCTTATTGTATGTGAAAATTCTATCACTACAACAATTGATTTACTTTTCCTACTTATTTCACCATAAGTTATTCATGAAATTACTTCAACAAACATTAAAATAAATATTGTTGCAGATATCACACCGTAATATAGAAACAAACATATGCACAAGAATCAACATATTGACATAGTTATTTTGGACTAATGTCCCAAGAAAAACCCAATGTAGGAAAACCGGTGCAACAAGGGAGGATTTTATTATTTAGCAATTTTTTAGTACAACAAGGTGCCACACTGGCTTACCCACAGATAGACAAATTTCCAGCACTTCTTCCTGAACCCAGCGTAGGCCCTACTAACCTCTGTGTCAGCCTGAAACCCTCTGCATCAGCATGAAACCCTCTGTGTCAGCCTGAAACCCTCTGCATCAGCCTGAAACCCTCTAGTTCAGCCTACTAAGGCTCTGTCCAACCTCTCTAGCTTTCTATGTCACTCCTGAAGCCTCTGCATGGATGATGCATGCCTTACTGGCTCTGTACAGTCTCTGTTGCCTCTGTGTGGCTTCCTCTGGCCCTGCGTCTGCCTCTTCTACCTCTGCGTTGATCTCACATCTCTCTATTCCATACTTGTTGCCTCCTGACTGCTCTCCAGACCACTAGTTCAACTTCTCAGCTAACCCCGCTCCAGAAATTGAACTGACTGGTCTCCCTCAGTGTGTGCTCCAAGTGACCCTCAAGCCTCCTCTTACACTTTTCTCATTGACAAATCAACAGCCGAGATTAAGTCCCTAATCAATGACTAAGATTAGGTCTGGCTTGATCCATGTCTTTCGGACCATTCTAACACAGTTTCATATTAATACACATTATTATTTTATTTTCCCTAAGTTTAGACTTAGGGACTCCAGTAAAAATATTAATTATTTTAATATCTCCTTATCTGTTTAGAATCTGCCCAGACCCTTCCTGGGTATTGGAGATCTCATGTGCCCCAACCTCTCCACCAAATTTTGTGGCTAGAGCACATCCGATGCTACCCCAAATCAACACTCCGGATTGTGCTCTAGTAATACTCCTCACTGAGCATCACCCTAATCATCCAGCATCGGTCCCTGTGCTGATGTTAAGCCTCCCTGCCCGACATCCTCTGCACTGTTGCATCTTGTACTGTTTCCCATGACTCTGCTACTACCACTGCTGCAACTGTACCACAACTCCCTCTGCATCCGTGTTGTTGCTGGTCCTTTCTCCCAACACTGCATCCGCACTACAACTCCCTCTACATCTATGTTGTTGTTGGTCCTTTCTCCCAACACTGCATCTGCACTACAACTCCCTCTTCATTAATGTTGCTAACACACTACTACTTCTGAAAGGGGTCCTTTACCATTCCCGCCTTTCCCCTGAAGTAGTCAAATTTTGACTTTCCAAGGGCCTTGGTGAGGATATATGCCACTTGTTCTATTGTAGGAGTGTAGCTCAACTGTACAGCACCTCGTTGGACACAGTATCTGATAAAGTGACACCAGATATCAATATGCTTCGACCTATCATGGAATACTGGATTCTCAGAGAGTTTGATGCAACTCTGATTATCACACGTGATCTTGGTTGCCTCCATATTTCTTCTGAATAGGTTCACCAGCAGTTTTCTAAGCCATATGGCCTCACACGAAGTTGTGCTTGCTGCCATATATTCTGCCTCAGATGAGCTCAGAGCCACAGAGTTTTGTTTCCTATTGCACCAGGAGGTCATTCCTGATCCAATGTTGAAACAATACCCAGAGGTACTTTTCCGATCCACTGAACTTCCTGCCCAATCTGCATCAGTAAATCCACTCAACTTGATATCCTTCCCCTTGGTGTATAAGAGCCCATAATCAATTGTTCCCTGTAAATACCTGAGAACGTGTTTGGTTGCTACCCAGTGTGCCCTCTTTCGTTCCACCATGAACTAACTGAGGTTGTTGACAGCGTAGCAAATATCTGGCCTGGTATTGACCAGATACATCAGGGACCCTATGAGTTGTCGGTATAGGGTGGGATCGACATCCTTGTCTTCTGATGCATCAATCTTCTTCCAGTTGGTGATCATTGCCGTAGCCATAGGTCTACAGTCTCCCATCCCGAACCTTTTTAGGATCTCTGTAACATACCTCCCTTGCCCAAAGAAGATTTCTCCTTTCTGCTGCCAAACTTCCAACCCTAGGAAGTAGTGCATTTGTCCCAGATCCTTCATATCGAACTCTGTGGCTAGATTCTTCTTGCAGTCCTCAATGAGTTTGGATGATCCTGTCAAAAAGAGATCATCTACATATAATATTAAGATAAGTGGCTTGTTCTCTACAACCAGATAGTAGAGATTTGGATCTGTGTCACTCTTGACAAACCCCATCTTCTGCGAGTAGCCATCTATTCGACCATACCACGTTCTTGGTGCCTGCTTCAACCCATACAAGGCATTCTTCAGTCTACATACATGAGACTTCTTCTCATGAGTTTCAAAGCCCTCTAGTTGTTCAATGTATACCTCTTCTTCTATTACCCTGTTCAGAAATGTCGTCTTGACATCAATATGATGGATCTCCCATCCCATCTGGGCTGCAAGAGATATCACGGTCCTAATAGATGTATACCTGGCTACCGGGGCGAAGGTTTCCTCATAGTCAATCCCTTCCTTTTGAGCATACCCCTTAGCCACAAACCTGGCCTTATATTTCTCAACGTTGTCGTCCGCAGCATAGTTGATCTTGTAGATCCATCTTGAACCTACCACAAATCTGCCTTGAGGCCTTGACACCACCTCCCAGACATCATTCACCATTATGGAGTTATACTCCTCCACTATCGCATCTAGCCAAACCTGATGCAAAGCTACCTCCTTGAAACTAGCAGGCTCCCCATCCTGAGCTACTAATGCCTGATACCTGTCTAGTTGTTTTCGCTCCCTCTTACTGTTCCTTGGCTCACCGATGAAGTTCTCTGCATCACGCAGAATATGACGAAGTTCTCTGCTAGTTCTTCTTCTACCTGCAGGTGCTTTTGTTCACTCCTCCTCCTCATCCTGTGAATCTTCCTATCCTGAGGAAGAATTCTTCACTTCTGTTGGTTGAAAAGGCATTACCAACTAATCCTCTTTCGACTGCTTCTCAGAAGGCATTTTGCGAGATCTTCTAAAAGCTCTCTCCCTCGTGAACTTTACATCTCTTCGTACTACTACCTTCCTGCTCCCTAGAAGATAGATTCTATATGCCTTAGCATTCTCGCTATATCCCACCAGATACCCCTTTTCTGCAGTCTGATCTAGCTTCTTCCTCTTTTCTTCAAGTATGCAGCAATATGCTAAACTCCCAAATATCCTGAAATGACTGACTTCAGGCGTCTTCCCAGTGAAGACTTTCTCTGGAGTAATATTGCCCAATGCCCGATGAGGAGTCCTATTCTAAATGTAGACAGCTATGTTGCATGCTTCTGCCCACAGGAATTTTGGCATATGATGATCATACAGCATGGCCCTAGCTGCTTCTACAATAATCCTGTTTTTCCTTTTTGCCACCCCATTCTTCTCCGGATTGTAGGGAGTTGTCCACTCTCTTCTGATGCCCTCCTTAGCTATCGACATACTCTCCACCATTATCTGAGCGCAAGACTTTTATTTTCTTACAAGTCAAATTCTCCACTAGAGCCTTCAACTCCTTGAACCGACAGAAAACCTCATCCTTGGTTTTCAAAAAATAAATCGTAGTTTTCCTCGAGTGGTCATCAATGAAGGTAAGGAAATATTTGGCACCGCTGAGATTTTTGACAGACATAGGTCTGCAGATATCTGTGTATCAATCCTAGTACACTCTTGGCCCTGTGTTTGCTCCTAGGAAATGTCACCTTAGCATACTTTCCTAGAGTGCAAACCCTACATACATCATCTCGTTCCATACTCACATTCGAAACTCCTGTTACAGTGCTCCTGAGAATTCTCAGAGCTCCATGGTGCAAGTGACCCATCCTTTTGTGCCATAGTTCGTTCAGGTCCTTGTCCCCATGACTACCATTAGTGTCATTGGAGATTCTAGTTGTAATCTATACAACCGATTACTTTTGATCCCGATCTGCACTTTCTTTTTCCAGCTCGGGTGTTTGACGTATACCTTTTCCTTGATGAAGTAGACGTCATAGCCCTTGCCTTGTAGTTGTGACACAGAAAGTAAGTTCATCCCCAATCTTGGTACATACAGCACATTTGTGGCATGGAACCGCTCTCACGATTCTATCTAAAAAACTATGGTACCCTTTCCTACTAGAGTACACTTTGCCTTGTTCCCCATGGTGATCTAAAAGTTCATCTTCTCTTCTCGATATTTTGAGAAACACTCCCTGATTCCCGTCATATGCCACGAGGCTCCATTGCCTATATACCATACTTTTGATGATGCAGCACTAGTCATGCACACCACTTCTTCTTCCAATGTGGAAGCCAACATAGAGAAATCGAAATCTCTTTCTCTTATGCAATCTTCTAAAAATCTGCGTGAGTCCCCTGAGGCGGATGCCTCTGCATCATGGTCTTGACCCATAACTGATTTTCGCTTTCTGTCTCTAATTACTTTCTTTGATACCATGTGAAAATTCTATCACTGCAACGATTACTTTGCTTTTCCTACTTATTTCACCATAAGTTATTCATGAAATTACTTCAACAAACATTCAAATCAATATTGTTGAAGATATCACACTGTAATACAAAAACAAACATATGCACAAGAATCAACATATTGACACAGTTATTTTGGAATAACGTCCCCGAAAAAACCCAATGTGGGAAAATCGTTGCAGCAAGGGAGGACTTTATTATTCAACAATTTTCTAGTACAACAGGGTGCCAAACTGGCTTACCCACAGATAGACAAATTTTCCAGCACTTCATCTTGAACCCAGCGTAAGCCCTACTGACCTCTGCGTCAGCGTGAAACCCTTTGTGTTAGCCTAAAACCCTCTGGTTCAGCCTACTGAGGCTCTGTGCATCCTTTCTGGCCTTCTGCGTCACTCCTGCAACCTCTGCGTGGATGACGCAGGTGTTGTTGCCTCTGCGCAGTCTCTGTTGCTTCTGCGTGGCTTCCTCTGGCCCTACGTCTGCCTCTTCTGCCTCTGTGTTGATCTCCAGTCTCTCTGTTCCGTACTTGTTGCCTCCTAGATTGCTCCCAGACCACTGGTTCAATTTCTCAGCTAACCCCGCTCCAGAAATTGAACTCACTGGTCTCCCTCAATGCATGCTCCAAGTGACCCTCAAGCCTCCTCTTATACTTTTCTCATTGACAAATCAACAGCCGAGATTAAGTCCCTAATCAATGGCTAAGATAAGGTTTCGCTTGATCCATGTCTTTTCGACCATTCTAACACAGTTTCATATTAATACACATTAATATTTTATTTTCCCTAGGTTTAGATTTAGGGACTCCATTTAAAATATTAATTATTTTAATATCTCCTGAACTGTTTAGAATCTGCCCAAAAATCCTTTCTGGGTATTGGAAATCTCATGTGCCCCAACCTCTCCACCAAATTTCATGGCTAGAGCACATCCAATGCTACCCTACCCCAAATCAACATTGTAGACCTTGTGATGAAATGAATAATGAAGCCACTTGTCCTTATGTGAGAAGGAATTTGGAAGGAGTAATGGTTGGGACAAGTGAGCAAATAAATGTGGTTGGTAAGGAGCATCATTAGTCCATGGAAAATTGGATGGGAGTTATGGAGAATAGCCAAAAGATAAATAAGACGTTTCCATCTTCCAATAGTGTGAATAACTTTGAAGAGTTGGATAGGATCACGGAATTATATGGAGAAAAGCCTTCATCAAATCAGATTTTAGAGATAGCCAAAGATAGAGGTTTGACTTACCAAAGAAAGGGCGAGGAACAAGAGAAAATTCAAAATGCCCCTAAGATTTTCACTCCACTTACATCTGGGTTAAATATTGACTTGGGAGGATGGATAAACAATGCAAAGATTTTAGTATCTGTGTCTAAAATCCTCAAGATTCCTTCCCAAAAGTCTAAGTTGTTGAAAACCATTGATGCACCTCATGGGAAGGAAACGTAAGGATTAGGGGAAGGGTATCATTAACAAGGACAAGTGTCTCATCAGCCCCTCTTCTTTGCACATTACCCCAATCTTTACCCCTTAGTAAGAGGATGAAAGGAGAATCTCTCACCTATAATAGGCATATAGACTAAAATTAACCAAGATAATTGCACCTCGCCTTAGCTAGTTTGCACATCATTCTAACTTAATTACATTAGAACATTTCAAATTTACTTGCAAATTTTGTTTATCTCATGTACTTGATATCATGAATGATCCTATGTCTCACTAATGAAATTATCTATTGGTGTTGATTATTCCCTTCAGCAATTGCATATCTACTCATATTTTGCAAGTAATACTTGGCATCCTTTGAATTTTATTTGCAAGTTATTTTCCTTCATATTGCTATTGCATGTGCTAATGATCATGAATGTTATTATTTTTATTTGAGCATCTTCTTATAAGTGCAATTTGTATCTTGCAAGTGATATTCTATATTTAAATTTTATCTAACATTTTGCCATTTGGTAGGATTACTTGTCATCGTCTTTTCAAGTTTCCATCTTGATCAAATATTTGTCATTCATCTTGAGCAACTATTTCTTTAAAGTGTTGGTCTATGTTTCTTTATCTTTAAGTGAATCTTTGAATATTTCTCATGTATGTTTATTTACTTGCTCATGTCTTTGGAAACAAGTTATTTTTGACAATCCTTCCACTTACCTTAGTCTCCTAGATAGCTCACATTTCATCTAACTTTCCATTAAGAACCACCCCCTTTAGCTTTAACTAGGACAGAGCTTTAACTGAGAGAGTTGGGAATAGGTGACAACCCCTTCACTTAGTTTGCCACCAAGTCACACCTTGTGCGGTTGAGGATTTTTCCCACACTAACCAGGTGTACAAGCACAGCGGCAACACCTCCAATTTACGAATGGCATTCAATGTTACCTTCATGATTGTTATGAATATAATTTATATAAAAATAAAACAAATGTAAATCATAAATAATCATAATGATTAATTAAATAGTCATTAGTTAAATGGGAATGCATGTCTAAAAGACATAACCATTCATGAAAGCGACCTTCCTAGGTATATAAGCAAGCCCTCATTGTACCATTCAACATCTTGTTCTATCTTATTAATAAAAATATTATTTTCAATACATTTGTCTATTCTACATTTTAAGCAAAAATACTCTGACTTTTGTTGCTACAGTGGTATTAAAGCAGTTCAATCCTCTAGTCCTTCACCGCTGCATAGTTCAACGATAAGGTTTAAGTCTAGAAATCATGGAAACGTATTCCCAAGATGATTCATTGTATGACCATATGACTATTCGAGAATTATTACTGGAAATGAGAGAAGTACTTGCAAAATCGATAAAGATTCTTGACACATTCAACATCTAGAATGGAAGAGGACATTGACATGAAAGAAACTAACAATGAAGAATGTTCTACACTAGGAAAATATGTTGAATTAGGAGCTCGTCGAGGTGACATAGAAATAACTCAAGATACTCATCTACTAAGCAACGCAACTAACATGCCCCAAAATGAACCATTGGATTCATCAAAACAACTTTTCACTTCAGCTCATATTGTTCCTTCAGAAGTTCATAATGTTGAACCTTTTGGTTCATCATCATCGATATCTGTAGCAAAAAAGGTATTAGCTGAGAGTTGTGATGTAGCAAAACATGTAGTGGTGTTAACAGTCGCTACCACTCATGATTTCGATACTGAGAGCATTAGTGTCTTTAAAGTCACTGGTTTCATTGTAGATAAGCAATGCGGACTCATCCTCACGAACCACCATGTCGTCCATCCTAGACCTGTTGTTGTTGAGGCTATGTTTCTCAATAGCGAGGAGATTACGTTCATCCTCTGTACCATGACCCTGTTCATGATTTTGGATTTTTCTGTTTTGATCCCGCAGCACTTCAGTTTATGGAAATTGAGGAAATACCTCTTGCACCAGAAGTTGTAGCTATTGTATTAGAGATCCAGGTGGTGGGTAATGCAATGATGAAAATATTTCAGTTTCTGCATGAAACCTAGCCCGATTGGATCAACCCACCCTTGTTTACTCACAGGCTAGGAATTTCTCCTTCAAATGTGGTCTAGTGTATCTTGTACAACCAGGGTACATATTGTCAACAGCGGGCATTCCTTCTCATGTCATCATTAAAAAATTTGTAGGGAAGGAAACTACAATGGTTGAAAAATTTATATCTATTTTGTCAGAATTACGTAGAGGATCACATTTTCCTTTAGAATTTGTGAGACATCGAGATCACCATCGAGCCATTGTTGTCCTTGTCACTATTGACAGACATGATTGGTATGGAGAACCTCAACTCTACACTCGAAATGATGAGACTAGATTGTGGAAAAGGATGCCTGCAATCTTGCCAATCCCATTTTCAACAGACGAACAAGTTGGCGGAATTGAAGTAGATTCAACAAAACTCATTACCAGTCCAGGATTGAAACATATTGCCAGCAATGTAAGAGGTGGATTCACTCGTCCGTCCTTTTATTCTGCTTTCTTTCAATCATTAGTGGTGGCTAGTGGTGGTTGGAGCAGCCAACTATATCTGTCTTCAAATTATTTATTTATATTTAGATCAGATCAATCCTCGTATCATACCATGAAACAGAGATGCAATATGATAATAAGAAGATCAAGAAGATATTGTCAGTATTTGATGATGACAATAATACAAAAAATGGCAATTTCCACAAAGAAGAATCTCATGGTAATTATAATAATGATGATGGCAATGATAATACAGAAGAAAAAGAAGCTCCAAATAATGAAGAAGCATCTCTTGATGATGATGAAGGGGAAGCTTTTGATTATTATGGCAGGCAGCTTGAAATAACAAAAAACGATGATCAAAATGATCATCAATCCGAATCAAAGAAATTATTCATGGAAAAGTATGAAATACTGGGTAAAATCAGACAGGGAACATAGGGGAAAGTTTACACGGGAAGAGAGGGGAACGGGTAACTATGTGGCCATTAAGAAAGCCAACATTCAAAATCCTCGTGGAGAAGGAATTCTTGCCTGCACTCTAAGAGAAAACTCTAATCCAAAGATCCTAAATCGTTGTGATGAACACATTGTCAAGTTGTTGTGTGTGGAATGTGTCGATAAAAAACGTGCCTTAAGAGGTGGTGGTGATATGCCAAATTCTTCTTCTTTTGTTTCAGACTCTATCATTATTGATAGAGGCGAGGCAAAGAAGAGATGGTTGAATGATGTAGAACTCAATTATGAATGTATCAAGAGTGATTTTGCAATTGATTCTAAAGAGGAATGAAAATTGGAAGTTGAAGGAGTCTCTAATGAAGTGAAGAACCTCCCTATTCTCAGAAGGAATCTGAGAAACACCATTATTGTTCACAACCGCCCTATTGAAAAGTGTAACTAGGTTTGGTCTTCATAATGACATGTAATTGTGATTTTATGTAATTGATGAAAAGAAGAAAAATAAAATTATTATTGTAATGCTTGTCTCATGGGTTTCATTAGCAAGGAATTTTATTTAGTGATGGCTCCCATTGTGAGCCTTTAGGATTTGTCATCTAGTCATAAAAGTCAATTTGAGTCTATGTCATGTAAGAAGGACCCTTCTTGGGCATGTTACATTTTATATGAGTCATTTATTAGGTCTGAAAAACCCTCCAAGACAAGCACAAGACCCCTCCTTCATGTCGGCCACAAAATAGAATAAAGATCTCCTCCAAATGACACGTCGGCTCATCCTCCAACAAGTCGGCTTATTTTGAGAAGAAAACAACTATAAATAGGGTTGCTCGGCATCATTTCTGAGACAGATTTTCGGTCATCAATCAATCTGAAGTAAAAGGTGCAAAGTTCAACTTGGAAGCCTAAAGATTAGCGAAGGGAGAAGGAAGTAGAGCGAAGTTCTAAGCTTCAAGCTTTGGATCTGTTTTAGGGTCGTCTTGCTATCACAAGTGCGAAGAAAGAGGAGATCATCTATTGCAGTAAGGTTGAGATCCAAGGTAACCAGATTGAAGTCTTAAGGAAGGCCGAGTCAAGCTAGAAGGAGACTCCATCACAAGCGAAGTAAATCAAGGCATAAGAAAATCTCTTGTGTACAAGTTAGGATTTCTGAATTAGGATTGCAAACCTAATTCTAGGAGGCTGAAGGTTTGAAGTAGAAGGAGGTCAAAGTGGAAGAGGAGCCAAGACAAACGAAGGAGTACAAGGTTGACTATCATCAAGGGAACTTGTGTCTTGCTCTTGGAGTCGAAAATAGGCCAAGGGTCTTGGTCTTAGTATTCGTCAATTGGAATCTCTATAAGAAGAAGAATTTGTTCGGGTTTTCCTCTCAAGAATGAAGTTTTGGCCCTAACTGATAGCCTATACTCTGTGTCTCTTGTCTCCTTTTGGTTTATGCATTGGTAGTTGTTTGATGAAGAACACTAATAACCTAAGAAAAGAAGAACTTAATCTAAAGAAGTAAAAACCACTCACAAGCAGTTACTAATAGAAGAGAAATCACTTAATTGTTATGCCCTAGATTTCTTAACATGGTATCAGAGCTAAGGTGACTAAGTCAACGAAGGGCACCTTATCAAGGGACACTCAAGGATCAAATCTCAAGTAAGGCATCAAAGTGAAGATCATCTTGAAGTCAAAGGAAGCATCATAACCCTAAATCAAAGAAGTATTGGGATCATCACCAAGAAACGAAGGCCAAAACCCGACATTTACTCAAGCTAAAGTGTTTTAAAGACTATTCATCCAAAGGAAGCTAGATTGAAAGGCGATGTCATCTCACTTTCTATGGGATCAAGGATCCTTCTTGAAGAAAACTACCTTCATCAAGGAGAAGTTTTATATCCTCTATATCATCATCAACATCAAGGAAGCAGCAAGAAGAAGGGACATCCTATCAAGTAAGTATATTTATGTCCACATCTGAATCTGTCAAAATGTCTTTTTGCGAGGAAAGCAACAAAATGGTTTGGGCTTCAAACTATCTTACATCGAAGAAAAGGACAGATTTGAATCTCATTGAAAATGAGGTTATGAAACATGTGAAAGGTTCTATCACTAAACCATGAAAGGAAGATACTCAAGCTCTTGCCAAGTATATCAAAGGGGAAGTTAGGGCTCAAAGGATTCTCATAGAATCCATCCATCAAGGATCCCCTCATCCCATATGTATCTAAACTCGAAACTTCAAAAGAAATCTATGACAAACTGGTAGATTAGTATTTCGTAAGCACTGCTGGAGAAGTCATCTCATTAAGGCAAGAACTCTAAAAGCTAAATATATCAAGGGAAGATGGAATAGCCTCATACTTTATGAGGATATCTGAGATCCGAGATCAACTACAAGATCTGGGAGAAGTCATGTTTGATATAGAAATGACTACAGTTGTATTAAATGCACTAACGGAGGAGTGGGGTAACTTTAATTCAAGTATTTATGGGAAGAAAGAAGCTACTCCATTCCAGGATCTATGGTCACTGTGCAAGATTGAAGAATCTAGACTAAAGGCCAAATCTGATGTGGGAGCAGGTGAGCAAAATCAAGCTTATGATGCAATGACAAAAACAAAGGGACAATTTGGAAAGTTTGATCCTCAGAAAAAGGAAGAAGAACATGGCTAAAATACAATGCTAAGGGTGTCAATAATATGGGCACTATAGGAGAGATTGTCCTAAGCTCAAGAAGGACAATAACAAAAGAGGAAGAGAAGAAGCCCACATCACCAAGGAAGTTGAGGAAGCTGAAAAGAAGAATTACAAGAAGGAGGAAATAATAGATCTGCACTATTGAGATAGTCTTCCTCACATAAGTTATTTTCAAGTTCCTAAGTATTCTGTTATAAGATAAGGCTATCATGATTCACTAAGTAAAATAATGGCATGCATCAAGGCATCATAGAAGCATTGAAAGCAAGAGCTCGAGACATCATCATAGAGAAGCATGAAAGATGGTTAGAATCTATGGAAGTGAAGGATATAACTCTTGGGAATCTCATTGGTAACATAAGTGGCAAGGTCATCCAATACATGGTTTATCATACATCTATCAAAAGGAAACATTCGCTGATGGGGATTCTTTAGATCCCCACAATTCTCTAATGGAATCTTCATTAAAAGGTTTGTGAGAATTTCTATATCTACACATCAGAAATCCCACTGTAATCATTGGTTTATCATCTCCTACGTGTTCTTTACATTCAACAAGTTATTTAATTACTTAAACAGCAATGAAAACACTATTGCAGCCTACACATACATATAGATCATGAACTGAGATAAACTAAGACAATCACATAAGAGACACCGTTATTTTTGGACAATCATTCCCGAAAAAACCCAATTTGGGAAAACCGATGCAGCATATAGAGAGTTTGTATTATTAAGCAAATTTCTGAATACAACTAAGGTGCCAAATCCCGCTCATCCAACAGAGAATAAACCTGGAAAAAGTACCTCTATTCGAGCACAGATATTTTGGCAACCCAGCAACTAGATGATCAAACCCCACAGAGGACAATTGTTGTTCTCAGTGCTGGGCAACAATGGTTGCTCCAAGCTCTACGTTGGAACTGCGTCACCTCCTCTACAAGCTGCATCACCCTCCCAGTGAGCCTCCCTTGCTCAAAATTCGATATGTTGAACTATTGTTCTCTCTGCCCCGCAGAAAACCCCAACGTTGCCTCTAGGGAACTGTGTCAGCCTCTCTAGCTTTTCGGTCAACTCCTTTAGCTTCTGTGTCAACCTCTTTGGAGCTACACTGTCTCTCCTGCTATTGCTCTGCCTCTCTTCTATGTATCCTCAACCTTGGACTTAAGTCCCTCTACCAAACTTCCCCTCTCACTGCAACTCAGATCACTTAGCTCGACTTTCTTAGCAAACTACGCCCCAGAAAAATCGAACTCTTTGATCTCTTAGTGTATCTCCAATTGACCCTCAAGCCTCCTCTTACACCTTTCGTGTTGATGAATCAATGGTCATGATCTAATCTCTAATCAACAGCTAAGATTAAGACAAGCTTGATCCTCGTCACTTAGAAGTTAGAGCCTTCTCATCCATATTTTTATTAATACACATTAATATTTTTATTTTCCTAAGATTAGACTTAGGAACCCATTAAAAATATTAATTATTTTAATAACTCCTCATCCGGGAGGAATTTCTCCAAACGATTTCTGGGTTCTGGAGATCTCATGTGTTCTAACCCCTTCACAAAATTTCAGAGCTAGAGCACATATGATGCTACCCAAAATCAGTAAGTTTCACCGATCATGAAGGGAAGCAACTGTTTCATCAAGAATTCCAAACTTGTGGATTTCATGGGATGATGGTATGACGACATAAAAGTGAAGCGAATCAAGGGATTGAAGCTCTTTCAATAAAGGAAGCTAATACAGGAATTTTGGATGACCCAAAGGACAAATTAGGTATGTATGCTTACATTTGATATTGAGGAAGTCATGGCATATGGTTGCAGATATCATGCTCTATCTTAAGAGCATGATCAAAAGAAAGGATAGCCTCCCTCAAAGGGATGCAGGAATGCATGGGTCACACATTCACTAGATGAAATCAACATAATATGTCCTTATATGAAGTATGAGGTGGTTGACTAAAATTGAGGAACTCTCATTGGAAGCTCCTGGGAATGAAATGTGTTAAGAAAGGAAAAAAGACATCGTGGAATATGCAACCATAGTAAAGGCAATTAACATCCGAAATACCAAGAAAATTTGACTAGGATATCTCCACAGAAGATATGAAGACTCTGATGGAGTCTGAAAAAGAAAGAGACCCTTTACAATATATATCTTTGGGAGATGTGTCGATATGTATGCAGGATGTTGATGCAAACTAGATTTCATGATAAAAGACCATCACAAAGGTAATGTTTATTCCTTTATTTTTGAACAAATATCTAGATGGGTTTATGCAGGGCTGCCAAGGGAAGATCGATGGATGTCTTCCACCACCGATGCACATGTAGTAGGATATAAGATCCTTAAGTAAAAATGGTATAAAGAAAGCAGCATGGCATGAAGGAAGGCTAGATATGGACTGATGAATCACTTTCTGATGATGACATGGTTGACTCATGGATGAAAGTGATGGATGGTCGTTTCCATATGTAGAAGTCCCAAACATAAAGACTCCTACATAACAAAAAGAAGTTCATGACATCTTGAAGAGGAGTTCTTCAAGCAGTTGGTTGTCCCATCATCTCTACCTAAGGAGCTATTGTAGGTCCCTAATTAAGAGGGAGCCTGGAAACAAGTTTCTTACTTGGAAGAAACTTGGAAATTCCTAAGCCAAGAGGGAGCTTAGGTACATTCCTTCCGTAGGAATGAGGACATTCCTTTATTGGAATAGATATGTCCTCCCTAATTAAGAGGGAGAGATAGAAACATCATTCTTGTCTTCACTTGGGAAGACAGAATGGAGGATTGGGTAAACATCTCGCATTCGATGCTCTTTGAGGATGTGTTAAGGCATCCAAGATAAGAGTAGTTGTGGAAGACCGATATTCTTTGAGGAGTAGGAAACCAAGATAACAATAATCCTAGTGGAACACACCCTGAGAACCTGAGTGGGGTATGTTGCATGAAAGACAATGATGAGGGTGTCTATACATAATTGGTATCGCCAACATTGAGCTCAAATCTCGTGGAGAGATAGAGATGTTAGTCAAGGCCTTGCTATGTGACAATGTTGGTTGATATGATGCTAAACAGATGGGTTACCAATCCAACTCTTCTTATGAGAAATTCTTCAGATTGAGAATGACCAAGTACCATTATGTATACCTCCCTAGTTAAGAGGGAGTGTTGAAAAATGTAACTAGGTTCGGTCTTCATAATGACATGTGTAATTGTGATTTTATCTAATTGATGAAAAGAAGAAAAATAAAATTATTATTGTAATGCTTGTCTCATGGGTTTCATGAGCAAGGAATTTTATTTTAGTGATGGCTACCATTGTGAGCCTTTATGATTTCTCATCTAATCATAAAATTCAATTTGAGTTTATGTAATGTAAGAACTAGAAGGACCCTTCTTGGGCATGTACATTTTATATGAGTCATTTAATAGGTATGAAAAGCCCTCCAAGACAAGCACAAGACCTCTCCTTCATGTCAACCACAAAATAGAATAAAGATCTCCTCCAAACGACACGTTGGCTCACCCTCCGAAAAGTCGTCTTATTTTGACAAGGAAACAACTATAAATAGGGCTGCTCGGCATCATTTCTGAGACAAATTTTTGGTCATCAATCAGTCTGAAGTAAAAGGTGCAAAGTACAATGAGGAAGCCTAAAGATCAGCGAAGGGAGAAGGAATTAGAGCAAAGTTCTAAGCTTCAGGTTTTGGGTCTATTTTAGGGTGGTCTTATTGGCACACGTGCGAAGAAAGAGGAGATCATTTGTTGCAATAAGGCCAAGATCCAAGGCAACCAGATTGAAGTCATAAGGAAGGCTGAGTCAAGCTAGAAGGAGCATCCATCACAAGTGAAGTAAATCAAGGCATAAGAAAAGGTCTTGAGTACAAGTTAAGATTTTTGAATTATGATTGCAGACCTAATTCTAGGAGGCCAAAGGTTTGAAGTAGAAGTAGGTCAAAGTGGAACAAGAGCCGAGACAAAGGAAGGAGTACAAGGTTGACTATCACCAAGGGAACTTGTGTCTTGGCCTTGGAATAGCAAATAGGTCAAGGGTCTTGGTCTTGGAGTGGCAAATAGGCTAAGGGTCTTGGTCTTGGTATACGTCAATTGGAATCTCTATAAGAAGAAGAATTTTTTCGGGTTTTCCTCTCAAGAGTGAGAGGTTTTGGCCCTGGCTGGTAGCCTATATTCTGTGTCTCTTGTCTCTTTTTGGTTTATGCGTTGGTAGTTGTTTGATGAAGAAGAACACTAATAACCTAAGAAAAGAATATCATAATCTAAAGAAGTAAAAAGCACTCACAACCAGTTACAAATAGAAGAGCAATCGCTTAATTGCTATGCCCTAGATTTCTCAACGCACCCAACATAACCTTTTCTCCAACCAGAAAATATCCTTGAGATCAATTGTTGGACGGTAACGACACTGAGGACAAATACCTCTTTCAACCCATGTCCTTCTGTCTAAAAATTCGAGATTTACGGCCTTGTAACCTTTGTTGCCATCTACTGCGGTTGGTCCCTGAACAACACAAATGTCAAAGGTTCAAATCTACTGCAATTCAAGCAGAAATATCTACAACTCTCGCAAAAATATATGTTTCTCAATTAAAATATTTGTTGCAACTCTCATGGAAGTTACATGCAATGAATGTCAAAGGAAAGGGTTTGCAAGGTGCAGAGGTTTCGCCTTCGTATCCTATAATGTGCAAATTTAAACATTGGTCGTCTGAACTTTTGTTATATTTTAGTAGTTTATTGCCACGAGAGGCATCCAAAATTCATGTGGAGCAGTCGAATTATGTCGAAGGCATCTGTCACAACGACCATATGGAAGGCGAATGCATCTGTCAAGACGGACATGTCCATACGAATCCCCAAGGCAACTTTTGGACATAAATATATATATAACTTTAACAAATTACATTTAAGTCACATAAAAAAACATTATAAAGAAACTTAAAAAAAGTTACATTATATTAAAAAAAAATTATAAAGTTACTTATATATATATATATATAATGGAAAAACCTCAATTCCAAGGGAGTATCACTGACGAATTATACATGTCGAGATGACAAATGCAAGGTGAAGGAATTTGTCAGCAATAAAGCTTTGAGGACAAAGCTTTTTGAAGAGAGCGGCAATGCTATGAATATAATTTCTATAAAAATAAATCAAATGGAAATCATAAATAATCATAATGGTTAATTAAATAGTCATTAGTTAGATGGTAAGACATGTTTAAAAGACATGACCATTCATGAAACGACACCTGCCTAGGTATATAAGCAAGCCCTCATTGTACGATTCAACATCTTGCTTTATCTTATTAATAAAAATATTATTTTCAGTATATTTGTGTATTTTACATTTTGAGCACAAATACTCTGAGTTTTGTTACTACAATGATCTTCAAGTTTGATCCAATTGCAAAGAGCAAATTTCCTATTTCTTGATCTTTCTTCATATCCCTTGGGTGCTCCTGCTATAGAAAAGCATGGACTCCTCTTGAGAAGGATCTACTGATTTGTCTTTTTCTTCGCTCCATAAGAACATCACTACCCAAAGAACCAACTGTTGTATTGCACTGTTGTTGTCTGCGTTGTAAATTATTTATGGCATTTGTGATGCCTTCTAAGGCATGTTTCCATCTATCATCCATGAGCCAATAAATTTGGAAATTTTAAAATCCCTCTTAGGCTAACAATCATTAAAAGTCCTCCCAAAATTCAAGGGTTTTGTTACAGAAACAAACAAACAAACAAACAAAAAGTTTGGCATAATTTTTCACTTGAAAATACCATACAAATTTACTCAAGATTCACCAACAACTAAATTAATATGCAAACCTTGAAATAGAAGTTGTACAATTCTGGCAATTAAAATTTTAAGATGGCACCTCGTGGGTAAACCCTCTCTCGAAATATTGAATAATATGATCTTAAACTAATAGCAATTTGTCCTAAAGAAATTTAGCATCAAATCATCTAGTGATTTAGCCCTCAATCTGATTCAGCAATTTCACCCTTAATGAGTCTGGTAATTCGACCGGACAAAGGATAATTTCCCCCCCCGCAACTTTGTAACGTCCCCAAATATTGGATTACCTTGTGAGGTGATCAGGAGGCATTTCCAAAGCTTGTGTCAACCTGGTCCTAGGAGCAAGATTAATCCATTGGTGGACGTGGACGGTTTTAGACGAGTTTTATGGGTCCAACTGGGATCACTTAACATATTTCATCATCAAGATCAGTTTCGCATGGTTCGCTCGTGATTTTGTTGCATTCCAATGTTTCCCGTAACACAAAGTTATTAATGGGCTATTTTAATTAATTTTACTTAAGTTGTTTCAGGCCAATTACTTAGAGAAACACCTTAGTGTAATAGGTCAATGGAATCAGGGACAAAAGATCTACAGGGCAGCATGATGAAAAGGGGCTTCGGGTGGCCAATGTGACCATGGAGGTGAATCAAGCATTTCCCAACGTTAAAAGTGCCTTTAATTAGTTAATAAAAGTCATTTTATTAAATAAGAAAGGAAAAGTGCTTTTATTATAGATTAATCCATTGGTGGACCCGAATGCTTTTAGAGGAGTTTTATGGGTTTGACTGGGATTGCTTAATATATTTCATCATCAAGATCAGTTCTGCTTGGTTCGCTCTTGATTTTGTTGCATTCTGATGATTCCCATAAAACGGAGTTATTGATGGGCTATTTTAATTAATTTTACTTATGGTGTTGTTTCGGGCCAATTACTTGGAGAAAAACCTTAGTGTAATAGCCCAATGGAACCAGGGAGAAAAGATCAATAGGACAGGATGATGAAAAGGGGCTTTGGGTGGCCAATGTGACCATGGAGGCGAATCAAGCATTTCCCAATGTTAAAAGTGGCTTTAATTAGCTAATAAAAGTCATTTTATTAAATAAGAAAGGAAAAGTGTTTTTATTATTTAATTGGAGGGAAAAAAGTAAAAAGGGCAGCAAAGAGTCAAGTGAGTTATAAAAATGGGAAATGAAGGGGGTATCTCCTCATTCTATCATTTTGTCACTTGAGAATTAAAATTCTTGGAGAGCTCTTGGAGAAGACTCTAGGGTTTTGGAAACCCTAAGTCTGGGTTGCTAGTTTTGGTGTTGAAACCATACACCCTAGCTAGTTTGGGGAGCGAGATCATTCAGATTTCACCATTGTGCTTCATTGGTGAAAAAGATTTGTGGAAGTTAAAGGAGGTAACACTGTTACTAGTTGATTTTATCTTCTAAAATTGGGCTTTCTACATATTTATCACAAGCTGAGTTCATTGTAGGTGGAGAGCTAAATCAAAGGCACATTCCTAAGGACCAAACACTGCCATAAATCCAAGGACAAGATTCTTGTAATAGGGACCAAGTTCAATACTGTGCATGGTCAAGTTTACTCTCAGGTGTTGGACGAGTTTACAGCCTTGTGTGGGGGCGAGTCACACTCCTTTTTGGTCGAGTTTACCTCTGTTCGTGGCTGTCTATTCTTTCAGAGTTGTAGGCCGAGTTTCTCCCTTATGTGGCTGAGTGTATTTGTTGAAGATGGGACTGAGATGTGGTATATATATCTGAGTGATTATTGGGGACAAGTTGCTGTCCAGTGGAGATCAATTTAGCCTCAAAAGTGCATATCCAAGTCGCATATCAGTCCAGCATTGCTTACTGAAGACGTGGCCACTAACATATGTGCATCTAAAGCTTCTCTTGCTGGAGTTATTCCTAGTTTATGACTGATATATCAATGGCTATACTGCAGTAACACGTTCCAGGTTTCTCTTCACTGCTCATTGTAATTTCTGCTTATTTAATAATTTAACGACCGAGTACTCTGAGTTATTTGTGACTGGTGAATAAAAACTATGGGCATTTGTATTTCTGAATTTGATACAGAGTATGTACAGCTGAGTTGAGGCTTTTCCATAGCACATTGTTGGCTGCAGTGTTCCACAGGGACGCGTCCCCCAGGGTCGGGTGCGTGCACCCCACGCACCTAGGACGGGGGACGTCTAGGGAAACGTTTCCCCACGTCCCCCTTTTGGGGAGATGCGGGGGGACGTTTCCCCAGTGTGGGGGACGCGACTCCCCAAAAGGGGGACTCCTGGGCGCCCCCCCTTAAATTTGCTTGTAAACAATGGTTTATGACAAAGAAAACCTAGTATTTTACCATATTTCCCTACTAATGCTATGCAATTCATGGTAATGTTTTCTCCTTTGTCTTTCATTTTCATCCTTTGACTTAAATTTTAACATTACCATGAAATGACTCAAGATGTTTGAGAGTGGTTCCAACCTCATTGGATTTCATATGGAGAAAGTAGAATTTTAGATCTCACTCAAGAGTCAAAATCCAACAAACTTAATAGTTTTTCAGGGATTCAAGATTCGATGGATTGCAATGTTACCATTGCATTTTGTCATGTACAAAGGTATGGAATTAGTATTTAATCAAGAGCACCAAGCCCTCTATGTATTTTAGAGTGACTTTTAGACTCATCACTCCACTGTTTTTGAGTTTTAGTTATATCAATTTACTATTCCAGACTTTAGATTTCAGCATCTATTATAGTCTATTTTTCTTAGTACTAATTAGATTCTAGAATGATGAATGATGAATTTAAATTTTAAATCAATTTAGAATCTAGAATGATGAATTTAATTTTTAAATCAATGTAGATTCTAGAATGGTAAAAATGAATAATGAATATGGATCAGAGTATTTCATTATTGAATCTCGTGGTCTATGGATGAATCATGTATGTATTAGTAAGGATGATGAGTATGGACCAATGTATTTCATTATTTAATTCAAATATGTATGTATTATTGTATTTATGCTTTCATTATAGAATATGAATTTGATATATATATATATATATATATATATATATATATATATTAAAAAGAAAAAGAAAAAATTATATACCCCGATGTCCCCCCATAGCCCCTAAATTTCCCTAAAATTTGAGGGTACTCCCACACATCCCCTTTGTGCGTCTCCCAGCACCCGCATCTCCCCATCCCATAGTCTTGGTGGAACATTGGTTGGCTGATATACACAACTTATCAGTGGTATATTTGGGACTGTACTTTTTATCTAACCAAAATACTAGAAAAAACACCTACAACCATGTCCCTTCGAACTGTTTGACGAAACATCACAATGAAAAACTTATACAAGACTTGGAGATTTAAAGGGGAAATTTGAGATACTTATGGGAAGGTATCTTACAAACTTGATCAACTCGGCCTCCTATATTTGTCTTTGACAAATAAGAAACTGAACCATTCAGTCCCAGCAAAGATACTAAACTCAGCCCTTATAAATCAATAACTTGCCCTGAGCAAAATCAAGTACACAGCACTTCAATCGGCCTCCAATTGCTTCAGATCTCAGCACACTCCAACACAGCATCTCACGCACAGGTATATTTGCCTTCGCATCTACACACTTATTAACAACATGATAGTAGCCATTATGAGGGCCTTTCCATAATAGTAACATTCACCTTGCTTACTCTGGACAAAATGATTGTAGGTAACAAGCACAGCTGGCATGAGACAACTTAAAGTGATTACTGCACAGTGCATGAGAATGTGTTTAAACTTTAAACTATAAGAGCCTAGAAAATTTTAAGTGTATGCCACTGACATATGATTTCGCATTTGAATTTTGTTTTCTAGTGGTCTTAGAGCAGACAATTTCCACGTGAGATATAAATATGTGTGTTCTTTGATATTATCATTGTGGTCTAGGAACCTTCCAAAAATACAGGATGTCTTTGCACTTCAAAAGATTGGCGTGAAAAGGTCGTGGAGGCGGCGTAGTGGTAAAGTCGGCCTCGTCATGACGGACCGGTCTTGTGTTCGATCCCGAGCAAGGTCGTAGCTTGTCGTGCGAGTAGTAACCGAACCGGGCCAAGCCCACTACCTTTTAATCATTCGCAGCCCTCCTATCTAATCATTCAGAAGCCAGATCCCGTCCCTCCCAATCAAAGTTCATTAAGAAGTTAGATGAAATTCCTGAAGTAAATCTGCCCCCTTCTCTGCCCAGAAAATCGGCAATAGCCCTATCAGAAAGAGGACTAGTTGGACAATTCACTGGCCTCTGGCCCTCTCCAAGAACGGTCCAAAAATGGGTGGAGTGTAACTGGAGCACAATGATTCAAGGGAAGATAGCCATCCGATTCTGCGGGCGTGGTTACTACACCTTCCTTTTCGAAACGAAGGAAGACAAGCACCTCATCTTTCGCAACGGGCCTTATTTCATGGACACAAGAGGTTTATATCTGAACCGCTGGACCCCGGATTTTGATCCGGAGATGGATATCCCCAGCGCGGTCCCTGTTTGGGTGCGCCTCCCTCATCTGCCCTTGCATTGCTGGGGGGACGAATCGGTCAAAGCGATCGGTAATGCTGTGGGAAAATACATAGACAGATCGGAACCAAAGGAAAACATGCATGCATCCGCTAGGATCTGCGTTGAAGTCGATCTTGGAAAAGGACTGCCGGAAGCTGTAAAGCTAAGAGTGGATCAATGGCTACACATTCAACAGCTGGACTACGAACAACTACCCTTCAAGTGCAAGGTATGTCATGAATACGGCCATTTTGCTAATAGATGCAGTAAACTGAAAGAAAACGAAGCCACACAACACGAGGAAAACACTGAAGGATCTTGGGAACAAGTAAAAAGGAAAAAGTCTTCTTCGAACCCGGGCAACAATTCCACAGCCCCTCCAGCATCAAAACAACCCCCACCCCCTCCCCCCCCCCCCACCCTTTCCCCCTCCTCCAACCCTTTTGAACCTATCCGCAGAAGCCCGGCCTCCCCCCCTCACTCCCCCACCCTGCCCTCCTGCTCTAACCCTCCTCCCTCCCCCCGCCCCACCATTGAAAGAATCCTTACAAGGAACAAAGCCAAGGAAGCTCCCCAGCCATCTGATCCCCCAAGAAAAGCCGGTCGAAAATCAAACAGAGAGTTAAGAGATGAAACAGCAGCGAAGGAAATGGCAACAGGCACCCAGCAACCAATGGATTCCTTCTTAGGCAAGCTAAAAGGAAGTGGCGAGAAAGCCAAGGAGAAATCAGGAACCCACCTCAATACTGGTAAATAATGAATTTGGTCTCTTGGAACTGTAGGGGGCTCGGCTCACCTGTAAAGCTAAAAGCAATCAAGGATCTCATTAACCAGGAAAAGCCAGATATCCTCCTAATCCAGGAGACCAAAACTACCGAGCAAGACTTTCTCCTCCAAACCCAAAGATTCAGAAACTACCAAGGCATTTCAAAAGGCTCATCAGGAGCTTCAGGAGGCATCGAAACCTTATGGAATACAAACAAATGGGAAATAATCAGCTCCCAGCTTTGTAATTGGTGGATTCGAACAGAACTAAAGAGCAAAAGCACCCGGGAATCTTACCACATCTACAACATTTATGCTCCTAACCATTACAGAGATAAAGCAAGCTGCTGGAACACCCTAAAAATGGACCTCAGTACCACTCACAACAGTGGGGTAATCCTAGGAGGAGACCTGAACCTAATAAGGCAGATAGATGAAAAGTATGGGGGGATTTTCCATGCTGATCAGTCCAGAGACAAGATAGAATCCATCATACAACACTTCAAACTGATCGACCCTCCCCTAACAAATGGGAAATACACATGGACAAACAGAAGAGCAGGAATACACAACATAAAAGAGAGGTTAGACAGGTTCCTAGTACAGGAAAGAGTAGCAGAAAATCATCAAACAATTAGGAGCCACATAATCCATGGCATAGCATCGGATCACAAGGCCGTGGTTCTCTCCATGGACAAAGGAGCAAATTTGGGCCCTCTTCCTTTTAAATATAATAGAGCCTGGGACTACCACGAGGCTTTCCGCACCTTGGTAAGGGAACAGTGGTCGATTGAAGTTATTGGCTCACCCCATTTCGTTTGGGAGTCAAAGCTAAAGCACCTCAGGACAGCCATAAAGCAATGGGCTAGGGAAAACGCAATTGCTGAGAAGAAAAAGAAAACAGAGCTGCAACTGGAAATGGAGCGATGGCATAAAGAAAAAGAGCAGATGCAATACACAGCAAAGGATCTAGACAAGGAAAAAGAGCTGTACAAAGAGCTTTACCGGCAAAATCGCATGGAGGAGGAAGAGCAAAGAATAAAATCACGCTGTCTCTGGTTAAAAGCTGGGGATAAAAATACCTCATTCTTCCACAATAATGTCAAGATTAGAAGAGCAATTAACCAGATAAACAGAATAGAAGTCGATGGGAGAGAACTCAGGAATCAAGAAGCCATAAAAAACGCAGCACATGCGCACTTCAAAGCTCTCCTTTCGGCGAACCAGCACCATGACAGCGATGACTTCCTAAGTATAATTGAGAGCAAGATAACAGAGGAACACAATAACAAGCTGGAGCAAGAACCTACAGCAGAAGAAATCCAAGAGGCTATCTTTGGCATGCAGCAGGACAAGGCCCCCGGGCCGGATGGTTTCACAGTTGCATTTTACAAACAGCATTGGGACATTATAAAGAAGGACTTTGTAAGAATGGTTAAAAATGCATTTAGAAAACATAAATTGGGGGACAATACAAAGTCTTCACATATAGCCTTGATCCCCAAGGAAGCCGACCCCAAATCCTTTGATAGATTTCGGCCCATCTCGCTTTGTAACGTCTCTTACAAAACCATAACAAAAATAATAGCAAACAGGATAAAGAATCTTCTTCCTCTCATAATCTCAAAGAACCAAGGAGGGTTTGTCCCAAAGAGGCAGATCATAGATAATGTTATTTTAGTCCAGGAAGCAATACACAGCAGTTACAACAGAGGAGAGCGTGGAATGATCATCAAACTGGACATGGCCAACGCTTTCGATCGAGTAGACCACTCCTTCCTTTGCGCGGTTCTAAAGAAATTCGGTTTCTCTTCCAACTTTATCAGCTTGATTAGAGCTTGTATCTTTGATTCCTGGACCGCCCCACTGATCAATGGCAGGCCCAGCACTTCTTTCAGAAGCTCCAGAGGCCTGAGGCAAGGCTGCCCCCTCTCCCCCTTCCTTTTCATTATCATGGCGGAGTCTCTCAGCTTCCACCTAGAAAATCTGCGCAATAAGAAAGAAATTACAGGCATCTGTATTGAGAGAGGGGCAAAGGAAATAAACCATTCATTGTTTGCAGACGACACTTTACTAATTGGGGGTGCTTCTAGTCTAATGGCTAGGAGGTTTAAAAAGACTTTGGATGCTTTTCTTCAAGTCTCGGGAGGAAAACTGAATAACAGAAAGTGCAAGCTCTACACTTGGAAAGCGCCTCTTCAGATCCAGCAAAGAATCTCCCAAATCTTGGAGATTCCTCTCCAAAAAAATTGGAGTTCTTTCCCTTATCTGGGCCTGCCCCTGGCAAAGGAACATATTAAAGCAGAAGTATGGACAAACCACATTGAAAAAATGAGAGGACATCTCCAAAACTGGGGAGCCTCTTGGCTCAACCTAGCTGGCAGAACAATCCTCATAAAGGCCGTCCTTTCTGGACTCCCAATATACCAATACGCAATCATTATGGCCCCTGCTAGTATCCACAAACACATGGAGCTCATAATGAGAAGTTTTCTCTGGCAAGGAGGTAAACAAGACACAAAAAAATTCAGTCTTGTTAGCTGGGACCAAGTAACCCTTCCTTACGAAAAAGGAGGCCTATCTATAAAAATTCCAAGCCTCTCCAACCAGGCGTTGGGGCTTAAGCTGATCTGGAGGATTCTCACAAGAACTGGCTCATGGTGGGTGGAAGCAATCAAAAGGAAGTATCTTAGAGGCCCAAATTCCAATATCCTCAACGATCCAATAGCAGACAGGCCTTGCACTCCGATGTGGCGTCTAGTGAAGAAAGTTCTGCCACACTTCAAGGAAAATGTCTCCAAGCTCCCAGGTAATGGTCAAAGTATTAATATTTGGACAGACAGAATCTTGAACTCCAATCCAAGAACCCTCCTTCAAGAGCTTAGACCTTTGCAAAATTGGATGGAGGAGAGACACATAATCACCATGCATGACATATCCTTATGGAATCAAAGTAGATGGCAGGCCTGGAAAGACCTGAACCTACCTCCGGACTTAAAAGCTCTGTGGCACAATCTGAAGCTCTCTTTATCTGGATTAGCCCCAACAAACAAGGACAAAGAGGACAGATATATCTGGGATTCTCGGGGAGGCTCCTTCACGGTTAAAGAAGGATATAAATCCCTTCAAAACTTAACCCCCACTGCCAATTGGAACCTTTACTCAGCGGCCTGGAAGACAGAATGTCTCCCAAAGGTAAAGCACTTCAATTGGACTCTATTAAAAGGAAGAATCCTTACAGCGGAGAACCTGAGAAAGAGGGGGATACAAGGACCTTCGATATGCAGCTTCTGTTGGGCAGAGGAAGAGTCAATTCAGCACTCCTTCCTTCTCTGCTCGTTCGCTCAATGTTGCTGGAACAGAATAACGAGACCCTTGGACATTAGAGGACCCCCTGATCAGATGCATAACCTCCAGAAGAATTGGAAAAGAGCCTATCCATACTCTATGAAGGACAAGAATAATATTACAAGAATCTGGAAGTGCATCCCAGCTACTTTATGCTGGAACCTCTGGCTCGCAAGGAATAAATATGTTTTCAAAAACAAAAGGCCTAACATGGACAGCGTAATAGCCAAAACTATAGCAAACATCTCGGAGGTAGTAAGTGCAAATTTCATAGCAACCCCAAACCAGCTCAGCTGGGCTCAAGAGGAACGAGATTGGTACAATAATTTCAATGTGAACCATGCTCAGAAACATCCAACTCAGAATAAAGCCATTCAGAAACAGGCCAATTGGAAACTCAGGGGAACTAAGGATGAAATAAGGCAATGGACAAGCAAGCAAGACCGCCCACTTTTGTTCTTTGACGGAGCATCGAAGAACAATCCCGGAGCTGCGGGAGCAGGAGGAGTAATCAAAGACCAAGAAGGAAAACACATCTGCAGTTATGAATGGGGATTGGGAAAGACATCGAACAACGCAGCCGAAGCTTACAGTCTCCTCCTCGGCACCACAATTCTCTCCAACTTGGGACTAAAGAACCCAATTATATTCGGGGACTCGGCTATCATAATCTCAGCAATAATCAATGATAAAGATTTTAATAGAGAAGGCCTCAACAACATCAGAAAGCGGATCACAGAAAACATCCGAAGTTTGGGGGAGGTCACCTTCAGACATGTGTTGAGGGAGCATAACGCAGAAGCTGACTCCATTGCCAACAAGGCGGTAAATCGACAACAGGGACAGGTAAGAGAAAATGAGAAAATCTATGACAAAGACATTCCCTAATTTGTCAAGTAGTCTTTCAGGCCATCAGAAAAGTCCCTCTGAGTATTGTCAGACCTATAACCACCCCTTCAGCAAGTCTTTGGAAGATCATCACACCCCTCACACTCTTCCGCCCTCCTCCTCTGTTCTCGATTACAGCCCCGTTCGTGATCTCCCCCCTGGCACGATAGGCAAACGTCCCTTCAGGATCTTTGGTCAGGGATCTTCTATACAGACAGCGCTTCATCATTCCGTTCCTTCTTATACAGACAGCGCTCCATCATTCAGGGATCTTCTCCCAGTATGGCTCCCTCCTTCCCTTTATATTCCTGCTCCTCCGAGCGTTCTTCTCACACAAGCATTGCAGCCCCAGCCACAGCTAAAAAGGCTTCGAAGCCTGGATGATTGTGTAGTTGTCCAAGGGAGTGAGATTCTCCAGTGCGCACTCAGAATTTTGAGCCCCTTTCGCTTCCCCAGACCAAAGCAAGCCACCTCTAAGAGATTGGGAGCTCAGTACCCCTCCCCTGCCGTCCTCAAGCATAATACAAGGCTTATCTTAAATCTCTGTTTACTAATCAGCTTCTTTCAAGCCATGACAGAAAACCTTAACATGCAGCACAGGAGGGCACAGCGCAACAAGGAAATCCCTTTGCCTGGGAATGACACATGCACTCTGTGTAAAGAGCATGAGTTCTGGATAGCCCCATTTGTTAAACATCACAAAGAGCTGAGGAGTGATTTTGAAGCTGGTCAAGCAGAGAAAGGAAATCGAGGAACTCAAGGTGAAGTGTCAACTTCTGGAGGAGGCTATCGACCATATCAAGCAACTCACGGACAGCATGCAGGCGGAGGCATCCACCTAGGCAAGTCAAAAAGAGGAACAAAGAGATGAACAGAGGAAAGTTGAAGTAAACTGACTTTGATGCTAGTTAAATGAACAGTAAAGTAAAGCTCATAGATGGGTTGTTTGTAAGACAGTATAGTAGGTATCTTTTCCAGCAATTTCTTTTCAAATTAATCTCACAGAAGTCACGGGCTGCGTCCCGATTTTGGACTTCATTGGTGACTGCTATCCTTGAATCCTATGTAACAGTTCTAGCACGCACAGTTTTTTAAATATATGAGTAATAGATCTTGTGAAAAAAAAAAAGATTGGCGTGAACTCTCTGAAGCCTTGTACTCTACATGTTTAGGCTGAAAGGTGGAGCGGAGCAGAGCAGTAAATGCTACTAGGCACTTGACATTTGCACTGAGTTGCAACTAAGGTTTGGTTGCCACCATGTGAATGGAAGAGCTGATATCCCATTGCCAATAGTGGTCCTTGTCACTCCATATAACAAACCTCCCATTCTAGCAATCCCAATCTGTGTTCCTGTATTTGGTTGTACAAATGCCATGATATATTCTTCAATAAATAGGAAGAAAATGCACAGACTAAAAAAATTCATAATATTAGTATAAATCACTTAAAAATGAATTAAAAGGACATTTTGATGTCAAGTAGATGAATAGCCATCGGGACTCAGCCTGTGTTTAAAGTGAGAGGAAATATATGACAGGCATTCAAATACAGTACCCACTTACAAAGAGAGAACAAAAGTTAGCACAGTACACACTTACAAAGTGAGAACAGAGGTTTCCACATACCCACTTTAGAAGCAATTAGAGGATGAAGAAATCTCTCTTGCAAGAAGAGACAATCCTCCAGAAAGGGAGCTGTCATTGGAATTCCCTCCTTCAACATAGTTTTTGTGCTCCAGATTTTACAGTTATTATTTCAAAAGAACAAGAGAATGAGAATGAACTAAAACATCAATGTGGAGGATTTTTATTTCATCATTTTGGTAACCGTGGGATTCATCAAAGCACCTTAGAATATTAAAATAAAATAGGCCAGAGTTTTTGCTTGCAAAATATATATTATTTTTAGTTTCATTAATTACATATAGGCTTTCAGATTATAAATTTAATAAAAGAAAAGAAAATTTTAAAACGATAATAGAGAAGACTTTTCACTGTAAATTATATGTTTTGACTCTTCATAAATTCCATCAAAATTACCTGCCAAGTAAAAGAATGAGATGACAAAACTTGAGCATAAACAAGCCGATAAAGCTCCTCCAAGCTTATTCCTCCCAAATTATATTTCTCACTACGCAGAAGCGCCTCTGCTTGGGGGCTTTTGGCCGTCAACAATTCTATCATGTGTGCCAGCATCCTGAAAATTATGAGGTTAATTAGACCGGCAATAATACATTAAGTAAAATAAATTGTATAGATCTCTCCAGTTGTAAAACGAATTCTATATCTCTAATTTGGCAGCCAAGCTTGATTTATCACAGGTCATTATCTGCACTGTAAGATCTATTTTAAGCATGCAAATTATAATCAGTGAGTAATTAATTATAATCCATATGACTGGGGAAGTAGAAAACCTCACCATGGATCAAAAATCTGGGAGCATCCTGCTATAATCACCTACAGAAACACAGAATACAACAGTAATATACATTACGATAATACCAAAGCCAGGTGTAATATATTTGAACAAACAAATATACATCATGTTATTGCCATGTGGATCATGATTAATACAGACCTCTATATCATCCCCAATTATTCCAAGCATGAGCTCCGTGATATGTTTATCACCAATAGGAGATTTCAACTGAATGCACTTTTGTGCTAAGCTATGCATTCCTTCCAATGCCTAGATAAACAAAATAACAGCAAAAGACAAGAATAAGTTGTGTCCCAAACAAATTCCAAAGGATATTTTAACTTTTCTGTTTCTAAACAGACAAACTTTCATTTATAAGCCATAAATAGACCTGCTCCACTGACCAATGTTTTAAAACTCTAACTCCGACTCGGCCGAGGGTCAACTCCGACTCCGACTTTGACTCGGTATCGACTCGGCCGGCTCGATTTCAATGACTCGGTCATTTGTAAAAAATACATTAAATATTTATTTTTTATAAAAAACACATAATTTTAAAAATTTTCATTCATGTCTCCAAACACACAACATTAGAATATAGATAGAAGACAACATATGATCAAAGTAGGCTCATGAATATATCCATTATATCAAAATGGCACCCAGTGCATTGTCCAATACATACACGATGATGATATAGAGATCAAAACAAAAACACATAACCAAGGAGGCTATAAATGCCCTCTACAACAAAAGTTTGTGACCAGTACCACTGGCTACTGCTAGAGTTGCTAACATCATCTGGCTCAGTGTTACTTGGGAGCAAGAGCGAAAGTGGGGAGCGAGAGCGAAAACAGGAGCGGGAACGACATTTTCAGAAGCTCCTGGTTTGGGAGCGAATCCCAAAGGAGTTTGACAACCAATGTCACTAACATCAAGGTACATAGAGGGATTGGTGCTCTTGATTAAATACCAGTTCCATGCCCTAATACATGACAAAATTCAAGGGAAATATTGCAATCCTCCAACCTTGAAATCCTGAAAAACTGATAAGTCTGCTGGATTTTGAATGAAATCTAAAATTCTACTTTTTCCATATGAAATCCAATGAGGCCGAAACCACTCTCAAACATCCTGAGTCATTTCATGGTAATGTTAAAAATTTAAGTAAAATGATGAAAATGAAGATTAAGGAGAATGTCGCTTTTACTTTAAGAATTTAACATTACCATGAAATTTGAATAGCATATCAATAGTAGAGAGCATTTGAGTGTGTTAATTAGGGTTTGAGAGGGGGAAATGGACCCGAAATAACATCTAACTAATTCATAAAACACATTGGAGTCCAAACCAATCAGCAAACACTTCAAAATTTCATTAAAAAAATGTCAAATCGCTGTTTTGATGGGATTACGGGCCACTGGTTATGACTCGGCCGAGTCAATACGGAAACGGCCAAGTTGGCCGAGTCATGGCTGACTCGGCCTACTGAACCATTTCCTCCACCGAATCACATTTTTCGGCAATGAAACGGATCAAACTCGGTCGTTTCCGTTTCGAATCGTTCGAAGTTTAAAACTATGCTCCTAACTAGGTTCCTCGTCTCACATTTGTCCTCTTGCCCACGTAACCCTACCTTTTTGTGCAACCATTGTTTCAGCCTTCTTTGAGCCAATTCAGCGATCTACACCTTCTCCCCACTCCATCCACCAGTCCCTGGGCCACTTCAGACCCTTATCATACCTCCACATTGTTAAAATTTCTGTTTTCCCACCCCGGTTTTCAGTTTCTCCTTATTTCTCCCATGTAGTTAAATGCCCTTTCCCATAACCATACATTCAACAAACAGGCTGGAAAAAATAAATTTGCTGAAAACACAAATTCTGGAAAATTTACAGAATGCTGGAAATTGCAGAAATAAAAATCAGCGATAATAAACAGCCATTAAAACACATTAAAACACTGATATTTTTGGTCAATGTGACCCTGGAAAAACCCCCTACAACTCTTGGGGAAAACCAGTTTGATAGCTCTTCTTTATTTCTGAAAAATGTCTTTTTACAGCAAGAAAATTTCAACAAAAAATTACAGCAAAATAATTTTTTCAGCAAGCAAACTTATCCGTTTTCAGCCCAACGGACCACCTGGAAACTTCTCAGTTTTCAGCAAAAAAATCAGCTTTTTCTGCTTGTTCTTGCTGCTGTTCTGCTGTTCTGATTTTGCTAAAGAGCTGCCTGGTGTGTGTGTCAAACTGCTGCCTCTTTCTCCTCCTTGTCCAGAAATCTCCCTTGCTCTCTTGCTCTCCTTCTCCCAATCTGCTCATGAAAGAATGAATGATCTTTTCCTCCTTTAATATAA
>APFE031006459.1:350971-388168 GCA_000404065.3 Pinus taeda
ACATATTACAACTGCAACATATTGAGTCTCATGAAT
Organism: Pinus taeda; assembly: GCA_000404065.3. Taxonomy (NCBI): domain Eukaryota; kingdom Viridiplantae; phylum Streptophyta; class Pinopsida; order Pinales; family Pinaceae; genus Pinus; species Pinus taeda. The sequence goes on from APFE031006459.1 coordinate 351,008, forward strand.
CATGATTCATCACATTCAATCTTAAAGTTTCAACTTCAAGTATTTAAAATTGAAATTTTAAATTCTTCTAGTTAAATTAACTTGAAATTTTAAATTATTTCTAAGTTTGACTATAAGAGGAAAAATAAAAAAAATTATGGGTTTGGGTCAATTAATAAAATCATTTTAATTCCAGAACTGCTTGAAGAAGTGTTTATTTAATTAGCATCTAACTTCACATGTTTTTCTTGATAATTAATTACTGAAATTTAAGTGCTTAGTCTTTCACTTATTTACGCACTTCAAAGAAGTCTCGTGAACATTGGCATTGGGTTTTAATTTTTGATGCTTGATATCTATTGAGATCGCTCATTGTTTAAAGGGAAAATTAATTCTAATTGTGGGTTTATTTACTTGAACTATTGGATATTTCTTGGATATTTCGTTTGGAAGTTTTCAAGTAATTGTGATAAGTATTTCTATTGAATACTCTATCATGGACTTGCGGAAAATTGTATATCTTTTGTTAACTAAATTGAGTATTTTGAGCATGTGTTTAATTGGGATTTTCTAATTAAAGTACTTAGTGTTTAACTCAAGATAAATCTTAAACTAAGTGCCTCAGTCTTTAACATCTTGTTTCATCTTGCATTTCATTTAAATTAGTCGATCATCCATTTAAAGCAACATTTGTCATCTTGTTAACTGGTGAATCATTTATCTTGCAAGTCTTTTCTTTCTGAGCATTGTATTTAAAGGCACTAGTCTCATAACTTTAAATATGGTTTGTCTAAATTTAATTGAATATCTTAAACATTGCTCAATTAATCTTGCTTGCATCTAATTTAAGTCAAGTTAATAAGATAGCTTTCAGCGCATCCCTTAGAACTTGTTGGTTCCCAACAAGTTTTCCTTCATCATCCACCTTTCACCTCTTAGGGACTACCCCCCTTAGCTTGCCTAAGAGATAGCTAGAACAGAGTGGACAAAGTTTATAGTGACAATCTTTGTCCTAAGCGCTGTGGCCCTTGGTGTACACTTTGGGCAACAACAGGAGGAATATTCCTCCACCATGGCATCCCGCCAAACCTACTAAGACGTTGCCTCCTCATAAAAAGAAGGCTCAGTGTCCAACAACTCAATCATTAGTGCCATATATCCGGCATACCTCTATGGCTACTTGTTCTACCTAAACATAAAGCTAGGAGTCGTAACTCGCTCCTGGGCCTCCTGAATCAACCTCTCGACCCACTTGGCTCTCTTCATCCCTATGTTGGGAGTCACTGTCAGTGGTTGCCTCCACTCATCCTAGTCTCTCCTCATCCTGTGATGACCCCTGGTCATCTTGTTGTGCAACGCTCTTGCCACCTGGTTGAGACTCAATCTGTGAAACTAGTTGAGGCTCCTGCTTGCGAACAAGTAGCTCCTCCTCAGGTACTCCAACCTGCTCTCGTTCCAAGGATGCCTTCAAAGCTCTATCCTCCCCAACAAACCTCACATCCCGCCTAACAATTGTCTTCTTGAGTGATGGTATCTACATCGTATATGCCTGAGATGTCGAATTGTAACCCATGAAAATTCCCTTTTCAGTTGTGGGCTCCAACCTCTTCCTACTCTCTCTGGACACATGACAGTAAAATTTTGTGTCAAAGATGCGGAAGTAAGAAACATCACGCTTCTTGCATGTGAAAGCCTCCTCCAGTGTAACTCGTCCCGTCCAAGCACCCTGTGTGGACTCTTGTTCAACAAAAATGTTGCAGCGTTGCACGCCTCTACTCACAAGAACATATACAGCCCCTGATCATGCAACATGGCCTTGGCCGCTCCAACTATGTTGCAGTTCTTCCTCTCAACCACCCCATTCTGTTGAGAGTTGTGGGGTGCTATAAGCTCTCTCCTAATGCTCTCCTTGGCACACACGTCCCTGAAATCATTGGAGACATATTCCCTGCCATTGTCGCTCGTCAATGCTTTGATCTTCTACCCAGTCTGGTTTTTTACCAAGGCCTTAAACTTCATGAAGTTGGAGAAGACATCCTTTTTCTTCATAAATAAGATCCATGTTTTATGAGAGTAATCATGTATGAAAGTGACATAATACCTGTGCCTCATGAGAGATGAAGAAGTGAAGGGCCCACAAATGTCTAAATGTACCAGCTACACAATCCATTTGCCTCTATTGTCTCAACCCTAAAAAGATGACTTGACATACTTGCCAAGTGTGCAACCCTTGCACACAACATGTTGGTCGAATACGCATTGTGGTAGTCCTGTGCCTATCTATTAATTGATGTTCAACACCCCATGATGTAAGTGTCCCATGCGCCTATGCCAAAGTTCCCCCACATCTTTGCTCTGCACACTGCCTTGTTACTCAATGTTGCACATGTCTCAACCCGCAACCTATAGAGATCCTTCATCCTCACACCAATTTGCTTCATTGGTCCAAAATCTAAGTGCTTGAAGAAAGCCTTACCTCTGTTGCAGATGACATCATAACCCTTACCCTCTAGGGTAGCCACTAAGACAAGGTTCTTCGGGCATGGAACATAGAGGTCGTCCCTAAGTGTTAATTTTTGTAGCATCGGACAAGTGTTCTAGTCTCGATTTGTGTTGGAGAGGCTAAGAACATGAGATCTTCAAAACCCAGAAAAGGTTTCGCGAGATAAGCTTGTGAAACACCTTAATTAAATTAATTAGTCATCATTTAAATTTTTCCTAAGTCATAGGAAAACTAGTTAATTAATAGTAATTAATCAAGGAAATGCACGAATGCTCTAGAAACTCACAAGGATTGAGATTGAGATGATCTTAACTGTTTATGGGGATCTAATCATGGTCATTGGTTCACCAACAAGAGATTATAAGATTGGGACGATGGGGATGGAGATACACACATCAAGAGAGCAAGTTCCTTGGCAGATCAAGTTATCCAACTACAGAGGTCGAGCAGGGAAGAAAAGTTCAAGCCAAAAGGGACGCAAAGGCAAGGGGGAGTAGAGACAGCAAGTTCTAGTGGTTTTCTAGTGTCGGAGAGTCAGTAGCAAGAGGGTCGCATTATTCTTCAGTGAGGCTACACAGGCCCTGCAGAGACAACTTAAGAGAGAGTTTGATTTAGCTGAAGGAGAGGGTGAGTCAATTGTTGGTCGCCAGGAAAATTTCCAGAAGGACAAGCGAATCATTTTAGGATATTGAGTTGGGCAGAACGACAGCATCAGAGCACTTCCACAGGCAGTGTGAGTAGAGGTTGACGCGGGGGTTTCGAGTAGCCTAGTTGGGCCATATTTGGAGCTAGGATCAGTGTCGGGTGCAACAAATTGTCTCACTATTACTTTTGGCCAGATTATTTTCTTGTGGATTGCCAGTTTGGGCATCCAGATATTGTACTCAGATTTTGTTGTTGCATATAATAAAATAAACCCTCATATGTTGGACCGGTTTTCCCAATTGGGTTTTTCCGAGGACTTTGTCCAAAAATATTGGTGTCAATTTTACTGTATGCATCTTTTTTTTTCCAGAATATTTTCCGCAGTGTTTTTATGGTGAGGAAATTGCATTGTGATTTATTTGTTATTTTGTCGTAACAAAATAAACTGCGTAATTAATTAGTTCGAAGAATAAATTCAAGTTGTTGCATTTCAAGAAATTTTCACATGGTATCTAAGCAGTGTTGAAGACCAATCAAAAGCTCAATAGAGAAGGAGAAATTTTGCAGGTTCAGAGGGAGTTTATGGACAAAGTTTCTCTGATCTGCGCAAAGGCCAGCCAAAAGTACGAATTAGCAGAGGCAGGGGTTTGATTTTCAATTGCAGACAGCACGAAAGTCAATTAGTCTCAATAGATGAGATTTGCAGGCAATATCACTGTAGGGATGCAGTGCCGGCGAGCAGACCAGTCAATTCATTGAGCAGATTTGGGCTTAGTTGATTTGCAACAAGTTTTACAGCAATAGAGCATCATTGTGTGGAAGAGAAAAGCACACACAAGAGGAACTTCCAATTTTCTCATAGGGTTTCTACATCCACATTCAGGAAGAAATATACAAATTCCAGTTGCAGCAGGTTGTGTGGTATTGCCAGAGTAGTTGCGAAACATGTGTCAGTTCCTGGAAAAGGACATCTGGAAGGCTAAGTCAGTAGTCTCAGTGAGCAGTTGAAGTGACCATAGAAGGATTTTCAGAGATAAGTAGAAGCAGATTTATGCATTCCTCAAGGAGTGCGAGTAGCAGCAGTTGGATCGCAAGGAAGAGAGCGAGCTTCCGGGTTTATTTTGGTTGAAGAATGTAACTAGTTTCAGTCTTCATAATTGTATTTGTCTCATGACACAATGTAATTATTATTGTACTTATGAAAAGAAATTTTATTGTAAAAGAAATTGACTTATTAAAGCATGAGTTTCATGCTTGGGTCAATGGTCAATAGGTCGAGCACCCATTGTGTGCTCTAGGTCTATGTCTTGAGTCAAAAGTCAAAGTCGTGAAGTTAATTCCCTTGGAGGGCTCATGTATCAAAGCAAACAAATATATTTTATGCAATGAAAATGTTTAGAAGCCACCAAAAATGATCAGGTCAGTCAGCGCTACAATTCGACCTATCTCTGTGATTTTCCACTGTTGACGGGTTTTGCCCTAGCTTGGAGTCTATCTTGGCATTTATCTTGAAGATGAACAGAACTTAAAAATTAAAGAACTAATGTCATAAGCATCACAAGAATTTGTCAAGTTAATAAGAAATCTGTCAATAAAACCCTAATGAGGCATTGCCCTAGATTTCTCAACAATTTTTTCCCAGTTTTGAGTTTCGCAGGGATGGCCATAGCAGGACTCCGCGATCAAGATAGGCTTGATGGAGCCTCTAACTATGGCATCTGGAAGGCCAGGATGACCTTCCTGCTAGATGAGCATGGTCTGAAGACGTATGCAGAGAACGTGGTTACAGTACCTTCAAATCAACAGCAGCTAGCGAACTATAACAAGGAGATGGCCAAAGCTAACAAGATGATTCTCGATGGGATTCGAGATCATATCATTCCACATGTTGCAGTTAAGAATACGACAAAGGGAATGTGGGATGCCATCGCAAAGCTTTATCAGGATACTTCCAACAACTGGAAGATGTTTCTGGAGGAGAAGTTGAGGGCTACAAAAATGCACAAGGGTGAAGGTGTTACATCCTATCTCTCTAGGATTTAGAGTGTTAAACATGAGATAGCAGTCGTTGGAGAAAAACCAGTAGATAGTGAGCTAGTCAGAACAACTCCCAACGACTTCACTAAAGAGTGGAATACTTTCATCCAAGTTATTTCTGGGCGAGATACGCTACCTAGTTGGGATCGCCTGTGGAGTGATTTCATTCAGGAGGAGATGAGACTTAGTCTCGTAAATGGTACCAGCAGTAGCAACATGACACCGAAGAAGAGGGATGGGGAAAATGTGGCCTTTACAACGAAAGGGAAGGCGCAGAAAAGTCCCAGTCAAGGACAAGGCTCAAAGGGAGGAGAGAAGAAGAAGGATCTGTCAAAGATAAAGTGCTTCGGGTGTGGTGAATTCGGTCACTGCAATACCCAATGTCCCAAGAAGAAGAAGGACAAGAAGGGGGAGTAGCAGACAACAACTTCGGCAGAAATAGATGATTTGTCTTCTAGATTGGAGGATGAATTCACCATGTATGCAGTTGTACCTCTGGAAGAGAGGTGGGGAGACATTGAACTCTAGTTCCCAAAGTTGCAAAGATCTGAGCAAGGTCTATTGAGTTATTATTATTTTTTATAGCATGGGTTACATGCTCTAGGTCAATTTGTTTTAGGTCAAGTATCCATTGTGTGCTTCTAGGTTTCTGTCATAGAGTCTAGAAGTCAAAGAATCATTGTCATATGTATCATGTAAGAAGAATTTATAATGAATCAAAGAGTCAAAAGTCTACCTCCAAGACCAAGCCGGCCTACTAAGATGAAGTTGGCCTCTTTAGGATTGTTCGAACCTCACAAGAAGCCTATATATAAAGGAGATTGACCACATTTGAAGAACACATCCAAGAAGTTTGATCACAAGGAGAAAAACAAGAAAAGGAAGCGAAGAAGAAAGACAACAATAGCAGGAAAATTGAAGAATTTGACGTTTGAAATGTTGGGTCAAATTCTCTCACACATGCAAAGGAATTAGGGCATCTTTTGTTGCAACAAGACCAAAATTACAGTCATCATTATAGGCCAAAATTTGGTTACAAAAAATCAAGTTTGCAAGCCACATCAACTAGAAAAAGAGAGCAAGTCTAGCGAAGGGAAGAGGAGACCTATTTCGCCATATTACTCCCACACATAACTATAGGGAGGCCGCAAATTGCAGGTCTGAAGAAGTAAGCAAAATCTGTTACATGAGTCAAAGTTGTGCCAAAGAAGTGTTTGACTTGGGCTAACTTTGTGAAAGAGAAGTTCATCAAAAGAGAAGGTTGACTTGGTCTTGGAGGGGTCTTGGTCTAGAGTCTAAAGGTCTTGGAATTCGTCATTTGAAGGTTTTATATGAAGAGAAGAATTCTTGTAGGTTTTCCTCTCTAGGAGAGGTTGTGGCCCTGGTTAGCAACCTATATCTTGTGTCGTCTTGTTTTACTGATCTTCATAGTTTGGTAGTTGTTTGATGATAAGAATATTATAATAATTAAGTGAAGAAGAAGCTAATTACAAGTACATCAAATTTAATTAAAAGAACATCACAAGCAGTGATCAAGTATAGAGAAACCACCCTAATCTAGCTGCCTGAGATTTCTCAACATGGTATCAGAGCTAAGATGACAAGAAGAGGCAGCTTGAAGATCACTCAATTGAAGAAGGATACATTAGGGCCAAGCATAAGAAGAGCATCAAGGAAATTGAATCATCAAGGAGAAGTAAGAGCATCAAGGAGACCTAAAGACCCTATCATCTCGGAAGAAGAAGAAGACCTCAAGGACCCTACCTCCACTCACAGAAAGAAGGACTCTACACATTTGAAGCATCTTGGGAAATCTCCCACATTCTACATTATCAACCAAAGGAAGCAAGAAGAGCGCTTCATCATCATCAAAGAAATCAAAGTGATCTCCCATTCATTGAAGAAAGGATCACACCTCAAACATCTCTTCTCATCTTGAAGAAGAAGCATTGCCATTCTTGAAGAAGGAAGATCATCATCAAGAAAGGCATCTAGTTGAAGACATCATCATCAAAGGAGGCATCTTTATTTGACAAGTAAGTACTTTATATTCCATATCTCAATCTACAAACCAAATAACTTCTTTACGCAAGGAGAACAATAAACTTGTTAGGACTTCAAACTACCTTGCATGTAAGAAGAGAATAGATTTAATTCTCATGGAGAATGAAGTTATTGAATATGTCAAGGGCTCAATCTCGAAACCTCCTCGAGAGCAATCTCAAGCACTATCAAAGTGTATGAAAGGAGAAATAAGGGTTCAAAGGATCCTCATTGAGTCGATCAAGAATTCTCTCATCCCCTATGTAACAAAGTTGAAGACATCGAAAGAAATCTATGACAAATTTGGTGGAGTTGTTCTCTATAAGTACTGCAAGGGAAATAATATTGTTAAGAACCGAACTGTACAAGATCAAAGTAATAAAGGAAGAAGGGTTAGCCTCATATCTCATGAAGGTATCTCAAATAAAAGATCAACTATGAAAGCTAGGAGAAACAATGTGAGATCCATAGATGGCCACTCTTGTACTTGATGCATTACCAGGTGAATGGGGCAACTTCGTATCAAGCATCTATGGAAAGAAGGAAGCCACTCCATTCAGTGATATGTGGTCATTATGTAAGATTGAAGAAACCAGATTAAAGGCAAAGAATGATGTTGGATCAAATGAGCAAACACAACCACGTGCAGCGATGACAAGGAAGAAAGGGAAATTTGGAAAGTTTGTGCCTCAAAAGAAATTTCAAAAGAAAATTAACATGTCAAAGATTCAGTGATATGAATGTAATGAATATGGACACTTCAAGAGGAATTGTCCTAAACTAAAGAAAGGGAACAAGAAAAGAAAGGAAAGAAGTGAAGCCCATGTGACCAAAGAAGTAGATGAATCGAAAGAGAAGAATTCAAGTAGGAAGAAGTGAAAGACATCTACTATTGAAGGTCTCTCACACATTTAGTTCATTTTCAGTTTATAAAAGAAAGCATGTCATGGTAGGATGCATTACAGTCATGATAAGATGCATTATAACCATGTTGAAATGACATCATATTAGGAGCATGAAAGGATAGTCGAAGTAGCAGTTCATATGATTGAAGCAAGTCATCTAGCAAGAATAGAAAGATAAGAGTTTGTCACACTTCATCATCATTAGAAAGAAGCATTTGCGAGAATAAGGAACATCAAGATCCTTCATTGAAATCTTTGTTTGAAAAGGTCCACCTCTACTTAGAAGAAGCAAGTATCATTCCACCTTGTGTGGGATCCACAGTTTAGATGGATGAAGGCATGGTGACAGAGAAGTGCAGTGTGACAAGTTGGTTGAAGCATTTTCATCTTCAAGCAAGGAAAGAGAAGTTGGTGAAAGAAGCCCGGATGATCACATGAAGGAAAAGGTATGCATAGTGTTAACTTTGATAGACGGATAAAGATAGTGTTGATCAATGGTTGTCATTGATGTCAACCCAAGTAGCGCCAGGGGCTACCCCAATCTTGCATGAACATTTTGACTTGACAAATCATATTATTTTGCATCAAAGATCTTCTCGATGGATTCTACTCGTCGAGATGTTTCCATTGATATCTAGTACGCCTCCCAGTTCTTCATAGTTTGAGAGTTATCTGCATTTGAAGTCGGAAACTCCCATTAGTGTGATAAAACCCTAGGGGTTGAGACATCACCTTATTCCCCCAACGACTGTCAATATATGACAAGGATTCTCACCGTAATCTCACCTCGTATAAGTTGAATAAATTGAAAATCCAAAGATAGTAAACCAATCATTGGCTTTACTCTCGGGTAGGACCATATGCACTATGCCAATCATTGACATCAAAATTTTAGTGGACAAATATTTATAAGCGTCAGTAATTAATTAAATTAAGGGTTTATGAAAGCATCATCTTAGGAAGCATTTTAAATTTATTCTATCCCATAAAAAGTATCCCTCCTACCTTAACAAATACTATCTCTTCCCATAAGGCTCACGGCCTCCCTTCCTTAGCACACAAGACAAATAAATTTAATATTTTAATAAGTTAATTCCTATATGAAACCCTCTCTAATATCTAACAGTCAAATGATAAATATCAATACATAAGTATGTTATGTCTCCTAAAATCAAGGATCCCCATCCAACGTTTATATGAAATCCTTAAGCTATATATTAAGAGTGTTATTAACCTTCTAAAACAGATACGTGATGAAATCTTAACGAAGTATCCAAAGATTCTTAATTTTGTGATCACCCTACGGAGGAAATCAACGCAGAATCTTTACATAAAGGGTTTGGTTCTTGTTTCGCTTTAGCTGTAGGTCATTACAGGTCTAACGAAGGTCAGCACAGGCACAGTCGAGGGTTTCGGTCTTCCATTCAAACTGTAGCTGAAGCAAAATTAATGCAGGAAGTCAAGCTGCTTTAGGGACTTTGATTCGTTGGCATTTTTGGTGCAATCTGGCCGCAGTTTTGAGTCATCCTTTGCAGTCTACACATCAGATTTATTACTGTGGAAAATCTGTAGTAGCATTACCATAGAAAGGTCTGCTATCCTTTTGCCTTCGGTGATATAAAATTGCAGTGAACTCTAACGTTGCATCTCGGATCTGCAATTCTTCAGTACCACAAATTGCTGTCTCCATGCCACAGCGACATTTCACATAACAATGATATGTCACAGTCCGTCTTTTTATGCCACAGTAAGATGGTGATGTTCCACAATCCATCCTTGATGCCACGGTAATGTCTTTCAAACAAGTTCTCGATGCCACAGTGATATGATATATCACAGTCAGTATCTTGGATGCCACAGTGTATTTTTATGCGACAAAAGGGTTCCACAGTCAGTCTCGAATGCTACATGATAGGTATGTTTTTTATGCTATGTTGTGTGAATAGTTGTAGGATTGTTCTGTTGTGTTACAATATTAGAACCTCATCAATGTCTAAATCTGTCACTAGTTTAAGGTTTGTGTAGTTTTCCTTGTTTTGTTGTCTCTAAGTCTGTGAGTCTAGTCTTAGGTTGATTATTAGTAGAAGTCAAGAACTATCATAAGGGCTGGTTGAGGATATCTCTAGTGCATGTAGTCAACTTTGTATATAGTCTTGCATAGAGTCTAGTTATATATCAAGAGTGTGGAGTCTAGGTCTCTGCTTCTGCAACAAGTCAACGACAATCACAAACAACAAGCACATTTCAGGTACACATTATATTCATTTGATTTTTATTTATTTATTATTATGTGCTTACATGTGTGTTTGCAGGCAGAGGTAAGTTAAAGGGTTGTTGTGTTTATTTGTTTTGCTTTGGGATTGCATTTCGTTGGGCAATTTGCATGCAGGTAGAAGAAGACTCAATGACAACATCAAGCGAGCATTCAAGAGCTAAAGTATCAAATCAAGGAAGCATTGCAGCGGGACATCCTTTGAAGACATGACAGCCTTCTGTATATTGTGAAGAAGTGTCAAGGCCGCGAGTCATCATTGTAACGTTGTAAAACTGTATCATTGGAAGAGTCATTATTGTAAAAAAGGCAATTTGGCTAGAGTCGAAAAGGCATTGTTGGGAGGTATAGGAGTCTCTGTTGGGATGATGTCATGGTTGGGTTGTAGGTCATAGTGTTCGGTCAAAATCATTGTAAATGATATTGTATCATGGATCATTGTCCCTGGTACGGGAATCCACACTCTTGTCTCATTTCAGTCATTATAGGGTGGCAGGGAGGTGCTAGGCAGGTGCATGACGTCGCCTATAGGTTGGAGCCTGTGAACACTTCAGGGTGGTAGGTTAGTCTAGGGTGTTGGGGCATCTAATCAGTTGATTACTGAAGAAACTAGGGCATTGGGGCATCCTTCCAGTGGGAGCTAGAGAAGAATGCGTTTCTAGAATTCTAGGAAGTTGCTTTCATTTTAGTTGGGGCTAAAGATAAAAGAATTTATTAGAAAAGCATTCGGTGGTTTTTAACCCAGAGGGGGTTTTCCACCTAAAATTTTTGTGACTACTCTGTTCTTTTATTTACTGTTATTACTGCATAAACATTAATAATAATTGAACATTAACTAATGCTCTGAAAAGATTTAAAAGTTTTAATTGCTAAGGAATATTGATTCACCCCCCCTCTCAGTATTTCCAACAAATAGAATGGCTAGAATGCTCTATCTCATAAGCATGATTGAAGCAGAAAGGACTCTTCCTTATGAATGATACATGAAGGCATAAATATAATATGCCTTGAACTATTCTACATGATGACAAGATAGAATCAACACTATATGACCTCATGAAGAATATGAGGTGGTTGGAAACAATTGTTCCTACGATGAAGGAACTATGTATTGACATCCCGAGGAAGCAATCTAAGAAGAAGTTGAAAGAAAAGTTCATAAAGATGTACCTATAGCCACTCAGATTAGATGAGTAATCAACATCTAGAAGGATTAGCCATAACATCTCCATGGAGAAAGAATGAAGACCCTAATATGTATGATAAAGAAGGAGAACCTTGATAGTAAATATCTTGGAGATGGATTTGTACAATATATAGGATGTTGATGTTGCAGAAGCAAATGTCATGAGGAAAGGCCATCATGAAGAGGTAATCCTGATTTTTCTATGTTCATTTTTTTATTTTTGAAAGCATTTGATTGGATTGGAAGAGGACTACCGGCAGAAGGTTGTAGAAATTCACCTACAACCAGTACACATAGGATTGGATGGATGATTTTGAAACGAACATGACTTGGAAGAGGTAGAATTATGAAGGATAGCCAAATGATGGCAATGAAGATCACTAATTGGTTCAAAGAAGAGCATGTTTAGCATTAATTGGTTCAACACTACATTTCATTGAAGGGAAGTGATGTAGAAAATGATCGAAGCCCTACAAAGAAATTATGGAAGAAGATGGCTCCACGACATAGAAATTGAGGTTTGTTCATCACCTAATGATGCAGAAAGAGGATCCCTACAAGCAGTTGAGAGTACCGTGATCTCCATGAAAGAAAAAATAACTGTTGTTGGAAACTGTTAATTTTTGTTAAGTTCTATGCTTAAGAGCAATTTACTTCAATTTTCTTATTGGCCCAATATCAATATCTAATTTAGCAATCACATTAACATGATAGTAAAATGCAGATAGAACATAAACATAAACAGTAGAAGACACACCAAGACAAGAGGACACAAGATGTGGCACCAGCAAGGGACAAACCCCAATGTGGGGAAACCCTCGATCAATTCTTCTTATATTCTTCAATAGTTCAACAGAGAGAGAGAGAGAGTACAAATATACAAATTTGATATTTTATGACAACAAACCCTAACCAGCAACATCAACATTGGTCAAACAGGTCAGATTTGACCTCCAATCAAGCTCGGTCAAAGCTCAATCAACTCGGCCTCCAACAACAAGATGTATCAGCCCAAAACAGTCCGAAAATCCCAGTCAAACATTGGTCAACTGAAGTCAAGCCTGCGACCAACCCTAGGATAGTCAACATTGGTCAACGCAGGGTCAAAGTGGATGTCCAAAACTGTGGCCTGCCAAGGAGAGGCAACCTAACCCAATCCGCAAACAAGAAGAGGTCAGCCTTGTCAAAATAGCACTTCTGCACCTTGGTCAAGCCTGGTCAACGCTGCCCTAAACAAAAAGTCTTCCTCCTTCGCACGTGTGAGAGGGATGCCCAGATCTGCGTACCCAAATCAAGAGAGGAGAGATAGATGTGTGAGGATGAGATGCTGAAATAATGCCATGAGGTCTCCTCCTTTTATATGCAGTGTTGAGGTTAAGTTGGTGGTCAAAAATCCTTGTTTTGCTTGTTGGTCGACCTTGACAAATTGTCAATAATATAAATAAATTCATATCTCCATATACACATCATGGAATCGGATGATCTTTAGATCAATCCTACAACTCTCGGAGAGAGGAATCGAAGAAAAATATTAGTTGCCATAAATAAGGTGACCCATATGGAGTTTAGCCCTAGTTGCCAATTTTAGCACTCCCTTTCCACTAGGGAGAACTCCATCTGCTCATCCATCTGCCAGTCGGTACTGTCTCTGCCATCAATGCACTGCTCTGCATTGCTCTGCTCTACTCTGCTTTACTGAACTATGAAGAAGAAGAAGTGATCGAGAACGTATCATACCATTCTCTATTGACCCGAAGTCAGTCCCAGATAAAAGAGTGTCTCGTACCACCCTTACTGACCCAAAGTCAGTTCCAATAAAGAGTGTGTCATACCACTCTTACTGACCCGAAGTCGGTTCCAATTGATCCCAAATCAATATCATCCTAGCATAGGGAGTACAGTAGTACACGATGCGTCTATCGGTAGTACTATGGTCCCTATCCTCATGTCCCTACTTATTGGCCAACTGAGAGGTACTTCCCATGAGTCCTAGACTGCATGGGTAGGATGTCTTAGCAGGAGAAGGATGAACCACTCACCACGGGGTATCACAGGGGAAGGCTGAACCACTCACCTTGTACACAGCAAACCACTAGGGGAAGGCTGAACCACTCACCCTATGGTTTACTAGAATAATACTATTTAGTGTTTAATGCTCATTCTTATTAGCTGTTGCTATTTTTATCTTTTTAGCAATTTCTTAGATGAAACTGGTTGTTTCTAATAGAAACTTGATGTTTCTATTACTGTAAATATCTCTGTATTACTTATTGAGCTTCATTTTGCTCATGTAAATCAATTCAATCCATTCATTGATTATGGTATTAGAGGTTAGGTATTTTTTCGAAATAATTTTTCATTGTTTGAAAAATTTAGTGCTTCATTTCAAAATTGCTCTATACGTGTCTAGAAATTTTTTTTAGGAATTTTTTTTTTGGATAGTCATTTCTTTGTCAGCTAAGTGAAGACCAGCGGGCTATTGAAAGACCAAACGCAGCCATTGGTGCGGGATCTGTGTCTTCACCGGAAGTCGAGATCGGGCATGCAACTCATCCCCAGCATCTCACCCAGCATTCTATTTGCTTGTTCGTCCAGCATTCTGTTCGATTTTTTGCTTCTTTCTTGACCTCTGGCTCAGCTGCTACTGTGGCAAGAGCTCCGCCACCGCCGCTGCCACTGCCAGAAACTGCTACGGCCACTTCTCCACCTGATGCAATCACTTTTGTTATGTCTTTTCCTCGACCTGACTTAACAAGAAATCTAGTTTATCGTCATCGTTCATTCGCGCGGATCTCAGAGTTGTTGCTACAATTTGTGCTTCGCCTTCATCCTCGCCTTCTTGCTTCCGCTACCTTATTCAATCCACAAGTGCAAGCACAATCAATGAGCCTGTAGGTTTTCTCATTGGGAGTAAACTCGCGGCATTAACAACAACTTTGAGAATTTTATGTGATTTGTAATTGACGAGTGATGCAGCGCGTTCCTGTTCTTTGCGACAGCATGAAAGAATTTTTCCATCAAAGCGTGTGAAGTTTTTTGCGTCCAGGGTTTCATTTTTCTCTTGGGAAGGCCACAGAGAAGTTTGTCACAGAAAACCAAGGATCGTGATTCGATTCAACATATGACGGGACGAAAACGGTAAACGGCAGATCGAAAGGCAACATTCCGACCACCAGGTACACTGCGCTACCGTTGTCTGATATTACCGGAAGATTGAAGGTGAAGCTCCGGCAAAACTAGAGACGACGAGGGCGAACACGCTGCGTCAGGCACGCACTTTATAATTTTTATGGTATGTGCTACTCTCTGCTAGACGTCATTTGCCATCACGTTCTGATTTTCCTGAAAAAAAATTCTTGGCCTAAATCGATCGTTCTTCCCAAAGGTCATCAGACTGGAAAAAATAAAAATAAAAAATCAAACATCAGTTCATAGTTATATAATTCGATTTAGCAGAAACTGGTACAGGCTATTTTGCGGTGGTTTCCAGGCAAAAATCAGACCAAGATTTTTTGGATAGAAGGCCCAGAAAATATCAGCCTAACATTTGAGGTACGTATTACCAGGAAAGTTTCTGCGATATTTGGCTCAGAGTCTGAGGTTTAATCAATAAGATTTCAAGGATGGTTGCAAGGGCCAAGTTTTCATTCTGATTTGCACCAGCTCCGGTCAGATTTTGTCCGAATCAAATTGCCTCGCTAACCAATCTGATGTTGGAAGGCAGTCAGCGCTTTAACTACACCAATTATAAAATCTGGAAACAGAGAATGTTGACCATTTTTTAATATAGGCATCTTGATCAACTCGTTCTGAACAAAGAGCTCCGTCTTGGTACAGCTGGCACTGATCAAGTTAAGTTTGATGAACGAAATCGAGAGGTCGTTATGCTTCTCAAGCTCTCTGTGGTTGACGATCAATTACCGCAGATTCCTTCTGCCAAGACAGCTGCCGAGATCTGGCAACATTTGAAGGAACTGCACGAGACATCCGACAAGAGCAGAGCTTTCTTTCTCAAGAATCAGTGGTTCTCCATCATGATGGATGAACATATGTCTCTACAGGAACATCTTAACAAGATTAAAGACATTCGAGGTCAGCTTGAAGCCATTGGCCGAACCATGGACGAAGAAGATATGGTAGTCATCTCTCTGAAAAGTCTACCAAAATCTTATGAGCACTTCACAGAAACACTCAACATTACCTCCACTAACGTTGATCTTAAGTTTCCGGAGTTATGCAACAAACTCATGCAGTAGGATCGTTGGAAACAACAGTTTGGTAGTGGTGCTTCATCAGCCTCCTCAAAAAATGCTTTTGCTGCCAAATATCAGTCCTCTCTATCTTTTTAGTAGAAAGGTTCTTCTCAGCTTTTTGATCTCGCTAAAAAGAAAAATGTGCAGTGTAATTACTGTCACAAGTTCAGTCACATGAAGAAAGATTGCCGACAGAGGATTGCTTCTGAACAGAAGAAACAGGGAGGGTCCCATTAGACAGCGAATGTCGTTGAACATTCCGAGCAGACAGAATCTGCCTTTTACACCTTTATGGCTAAAAGGTCTTCAGATCATGTGCCGTCTTCTGCCTGGTACATTGACTCTGGTGCATCACGCCATTTCTCTCACAGACGTGACTAGTTTATTGACTTCTCACCTTTCAGTGATTCAGTAGTATTCGGCGAAGGTGAGGAGTACACAATGGTTGGCAAAGGTACAGTTCAGATCCAGTGTGGTGGGCGCACACTCATCTTCCTGAATGTATACTATGTTCCTGGTATGGAAATTAATCTGCTGTCTGTCAGCCAGATTATGAGAAACTCTCCTCAGCTTGATGTAGTGTTCAGTGCACACAAGTGCTCCATTATTGACAGGGACACTAGTCTTACGGTTGCCGTTGGCCTAGAGGATCATGGTCTATACAGGCTTCTTGACACTAGTGATTCTCCAGAAGTAGCTCTAGCAGCTCGTGTTTCTCCCATCAGCACTCTGTGGCATCAGCAATATGGGAATCTAAACATGCAATATCTCTCAGCAGTTGGGAGTATGCGGCGCCTGTCAAGCTGGCAAGCAACATCGGTCTTCATTCAAGGATGGAGAATCTTGGCATGCATCTAAGGTACTCCAGTTAATTCATACTGATAATTGTGGTCCTATGAATACATCTTCTATTACTGGTTGCAAATATTTTTTGCTTATTGTAGATGATTCCAGTAGAAAGATGTGGGTGTATTTTCTAAAATATAAATCTGATGCATTTAGTACCTTTCAGATGTTTAAAACCTTAGTTGAAAAAGAGTCTGGTTGTAATATCATGACTCTTAGGACAGATAATGGGGGGGAATTTTGTTCTTCTGCTTTTTCCAACTTTTGTGATACTCATGGCATCAAACGCCAATTAACTACACCCTACACTCCTCAGCAGAACAGAGTTGTCGAACATCGCAACCGTACAGTTGTTGAAATGGCTCGTTCCATGTTACAACACAAGAGTGTTCCGAACAAATTCTGGGTTGAAGCAGTATTCACTGCTGTCTATCTTCTTAACCGATCACCTACTCAGGCTGTTAAGGGGAAGACTTCCGAAGAGGTTTGGTCTGGCCGTAAGCCTAAGATCAGTCACCTCAATGTATTTGGCTCAGTTGCATATGTTTGGATTCCAGCTGCTAAGCGCTCTAAGTTGGATTCCAAAAGCCAGAAACTCATGATGACAAGGTACAATGATCATCACAAGGCCTATAGGCTGATAGATATAGCCACTGGTCATCTTAGCTTCAGTCGGGATGTAGTATTTGATGAAGACAGAGGATTCTTTCAGTCTTCTCCTTTTCAGCAGTGTTCTAAAGATCAACCTCATAGTGTTCTTCTTCCGGTAGGTCCACCTGATGGTAGGGATGATGCAGCATCAGTATTTGATAATACACTACCTGAGCTTCCTCCGGAAAATAACCCTCCTCTTGCTGCTCCTATTGTTCTTGAGCCTTCTCCACCTCCTCCTGATATTGGTTCCTCTATCTTCGGCCTAAATGGTGGGCTAAAACCACTGGAGATCTCCAAGATAATGAGCTCCTTGAAGGTAGAACTTCTAGACATAAGAGCAAACAGTAGTCTACAGTAAATTTTGCTCTTATGGCTAACCTACACAGTATTTTTGAGCCTCAAACCTATTCAGAGGCTAAGGGTGCATCTGAGTGGGAACAGGCTATGGAAGATGAATTCCAGAGTCTTCAAAAGAATCAGACGTGGACCCTTTCTGATCTTCTTACAGGGAAAAAGCCCATTAGCTACAAATGGGTGTATAAAGTGAAATACAAAGCTAACGGAACCCTAGACAAGTATAAAGCTCGTCTTGTTGCTCGAGGGTTCTCACAGAAGGAAGGCATCGACTATGAGGAGACCTTTGCTCCTACAGCCAAGATGAGTACCATACGGCTTGTCCTTGCCCTAGCAGCTCAAATCAATTGGAAAGTTCATCAGATGGATGTAAAGAGTGCTTTCCTAAATGGTGACTTACAGGAAGAAGTCTACATGACGCAACCTCCAGGATTCATGGTTGCCGGTCAAGAACAGAAAGTATGTAGATTAGTTAAAGCACTCTATGGAATGAAACAAGCTCCTCGGGCTTGGTACATGAAAATTGATCAGTATCTGACAGATCATGGCTTTCAACGGAACCCATCTGATACAAACCTGTATATCAAGCATATTGGTGATGACATTTTGTTTGTGGTTCTCTATGTGGATGACCTTATCATTACTGGCAGCTCTGCACATTTGATCGATGGGATCAAACAAGACTTATGCAGCACCTTTGATATGACAGACTTGGGACTTCTTCATTACTGTCTGGGGGTTGAAGTCTGGCAGACTAAGAACAACATCTTTCTCTCTCAGTCCAAGTATGCCAAAAATCTTGTGGACAGGTTCAAAATGCAAGATCGCAAACCGGCCACGACTCCTATGGAACCAGGGCTCAAACTTTCAGCTCAGTCATCCTCCCCCCTTGTGGATGAAACTTTATTCAAGAAATTAGTGGGCAGCCTCATCTACCTTACTGCCACTAGACTTGACATTAGTTTTGCAGTGAGCTACATTTCCCGTTTCATGACAGCTCCTAAGGCTGATCATTGGATAGCAGCAAAGCATGTGCTATGATATGTGCGTGGCACTCCGGATTATGGACTCCTATACACTCGAAGTTCTGATCCTATACTTAGTGATTACACAGATTCTGACTGGCCCGGTTCGGTTAATGACCGAAAATCTATAGCTGGGTATGTGTTTCGTCTAGGATCCAGTGCTGTCACCTGGACTAGTAAGAAGCAGTAGGCAATGGCTCTCTCCTCAACAGAACCAGAGTATCGAGGAGCAGTTAAGGCATCTTGTGAGGCAGTTTGGCTTCGACATATGCTTGCAGATATGCATGTTTCCCAGACAGGTCCTACTCCCTTGTTTTGTGATAATCAGGGAGTGCTCCAACTTGCCAAGAATCCAGTCTTTCATGAACGAACAAAGCATGTGGAAACCCATTGCCACTACATTCGCCAGCTTGTTGAAGACAGATCCATTCAGTTACGATATGTTCCCACAACGGAGCAGCCCGCAGACATCTTCACCAAGCCTCTTGGTCCTGATAAGTTTGTAAAATTCAGAGGGTCTATTGGTGTTGTAAATAGATTGAGCATTAAGGGAGGGTATTAGAATAATACTATTTAGTGTTTAATGCTCATTCTTATTAGTTGTTGCTATTTTTATCTTTTTAGCAGTTTCTTAGATGAAACTGGTTGTTTCTATTTCCTAATAGAAACTTGATGTTTCTATTACTGTAAATATCTCTGTATTACTTATTGAGCTTCATTTTGCTCATGTAAATCAATTCAATTCATTCATTGATTATGGTTGCTTATCGTTCCAAGAAGTACCCCAAGCCCCCCGGAGCCCCTTGAGCTCAAAGTCCACATCATACAGTACCCTCATAAGAGGGTCTCTCCACGACTCCTATTCGTTCTCGGAAAGTCAAGAATTCGACCTTTCCTAAGGGCTTCTCAGAATATCGGCGACCTGCTCATCAGTCCCAATGTGTTGGAGCCTTATTGCTCCTCGTAGTACCATATCCCAAATAAAGTGGTACCTGATGTTTATGTGCTTGGAGTGATCATGAAATACGGGATTCTCTAATAATCGAATCCCACTCGGGTTGTCGCAAAGGATCACAGTGGTATCCAGCACATGTCCAAACAGCTCACTAAAGAGCTTCCTCAACCAAACAGCTTCACAAGAGGCCATACTCGCAGTTATGTATTCGGCCTCAGTGGTGCTCAAAGCAACCAACTTCTGCTTCCTGCTCATCTAGGTTATCGAAGCAAAACCCAAAGAGAAACAGCACCCAGAAGTGCTCTTGCAATCCACTACACTTCCTGCCCAATCAGTATCAGAATAACCATGCAACCTCACATCTCCGGCAGTGTATCTCAGTCCATGAGTGATTGTGCCCCAAAGATATCTCAGAAGATTCTTGGCACCAATCCAATGTGTGTGATGAGGCCCAACCATATATTGGCTCCACGTGAAAACTGCAAAACATATATCCAAACGGGAGTTCACCAAGAACATCAGTGCTCCTATGAGTTGACGATACTCAGAAGCATTTCCCAATTCAGGTTCGGCAGCACTACCACATAACTTCTTAAAGTTAAGCTCCATCGGGGTAGTCACGAGCTTGCAGTCCACCATCCCAAATCTTTCCAATATCTTCACAACATATTTTCCTTGAGATAGGAAAATTTCTCCTTGCTTTTTCCAGACATCCAACCCTAGGAAGTAGTGCATCAGTCCTAGGTCCTTCATCTC
The DNA here is from genome assembly GCA_000404065.3 of Pinus taeda. NCBI lineage: Eukaryota > Viridiplantae > Streptophyta > Pinopsida > Pinales > Pinaceae > Pinus > Pinus taeda. The sequence goes on from APFE031006459.1 coordinate 371,421, forward strand.
AAATTCGAAAGCCAACTCCCTCTTACATTTGTGAATGAGAGGGTCTGCACCAATCAAAAAGAGGTCATCCATATAAAGCACCAATATGAGAGGTCTATCATCTTCAACCTTAAAGTAAAGATTCGGATCGGCTTCACTCCTAGCGAATCCCAGCTTCATCAGATACCTATCAATGCTCTCATACCAAGCCCAGGGTGCTTGCTTCAACCCATAGAGAGCTTTCTTCAACCTACATACATGAGATTACCGATCATGAATCTCAAACCCCTTGGGTTGTTCCACATAGACTTCCTCTTTAATCGAACCATGCAAGAAAGCAGTCTTGACATCCATCTAATGTAGGTTCCATCCTTGCAAAGCAGCAAGGGCTATGATCGAGCGGATGATGGTGTATCGGGCGACAGGTGCAAATATCTCATCATAATCTACACCTTCCTTTTGAGAAAAGCCTCAAGCAACAAAGCAAGCCATGTACTTTTCTACACTCCCATCAGCTCCATGCTTGATTTTGTAAAGCCATTTAGAGGTGACAACCGATTTGTCTTGGGGTCTATGGACCACATCTCAGACATCATTCTTCATAATGGACTCATATTCTTCATTCATAGCATCCTTCCATACTTGATGCTTCACGGCTTCTTCGAATGATGTAGGCTCATTTTGAATGATAGTGCTCATAATGGTCAAGTATCCTTGATACCTAGTCGGCTTCTTGCTTTCACGGAAAGTCCCCCTTGGTGCAATATGTCTCTCGGCATCTTCGAGTCTCCCTAAGCCATGAGGGCCTCTTCTTAGAGGAGGGCTCTTGAGGAGGAGGATCAATAGATCCATAGGTTCATCAACATCAGGCATCGTTTCATCTTTTTTTTCACCCTACTTTCCGGTGTCAGCTTCTTTATCCTTCCTTGGTATAGAAAGGTTGTCAACCTTACTAAGAGCCATATCTTTGTCAAAGGTGACATCATGACTTATCCCAACTTCCCTTTGACTAGCCACATAAATTCTGCTCAGGAATGTATGGTATTGTGGTCTCACTCTTAATGTCAGCTTCTATGCAATAGTCATGGAATTCATTGGAGTCATACTCGGTCCCATTATCAGTCCTCAATATCTTGATTCTCTTCTCGAATTGATTTTCGATCATGGCTTTGCAGTGACGGAACCAAGTGAACACTTCATCCTTCTTTTTCAAGAAGTAGATCCAAGTCTTGTGAGAATAATGAGATAATATAAATATCCTCCCAAAGAGTTTACGGGCATCATACCAGATATGTCGGAGTGGATTAACTACAATATATCGGTGGTCTTGCTATTACTAGAGGGGAATCGTCCCCTTGTAAGTTTTCCCTCGCACATCCCGGACATATACCTTCATGCTCTACTTTGAACTCGGGTATACCTGTCACCATCTGTCTCACATCGGGAAGAGCCTTATAATGAAGATGGGCAAACCTTTGGTGCCATAGTTCAGATTGAAGAGATGTGTCGCAAGACATGGCCCCCCATGGACTTCCTCCAACTTGATACAAAGTGTCAACCCAAAACCCAAGAGTAAAAGCATCTTTAAAATTCCTTTTCCAAACACGTATCTTTCCATCGATGAATGCCACCTTGTAACCTTTGTCTTCCATTGCCGAAATGGACACCAGGTTCTTTTTGAGATCAGGTACATATAGAAACTTCTTGTAAATGAATCGTGTTACCCCAATTCAATGGAAGGGTAATATTCCCTACACCCTTTACGGGATAGGTGGCATTGTCTCCAAGAATAATCTCCAAGTTTGTCTCCTCTATTAAATTAGAGAGAGCTTCCTTGTGTCCGATGAAGTGCCTTGAAGCACCGCTATCAATAAGCTAATTCCCCAAAGTGTCCGAACAAGAGGTAGTGGAGAGGGCCGATATAAGATAATATTCCTTTTGCTTATTGTTAACAACATTTGATTCTTCATACCTGGATTTCCTTGCTTTCTTGGAGGGTTGACCATTTCCATGATGTCCTGCATTCCTTTTTCCTTTTCCATTGAACCTGCCATTTCTTTGATTATTGTTGTTGAAGTTGCCCCTGGAGTGACTGTGATCATCATCATGTGATGTGTCCCTTCTATTTGGACACTCTAGTGGCCAAACTTATTGCAAAGAAAGCAATTGCCATTCCTTCCACCCTTGGATCCAGGCTTTCCATTGAAATGACCTTTAGACCCTGCATTATTTCTCTTTTTGGCATCAGCGGAGAAAGCAGTGGGGTTGCCTTTATTAGAAGGTATTTCTTACTCCACCATTATTGTTTCTTCTTGAATGCATCTTGACATCAATTCTTCAAATCCTAGAATTTGATCATTATTGAGAATAGTGGTTTTAAATATATAACACTCGAGTGGGATCCCTCCAAGGGTAGTGATGGTAAGTTCCTTGTCAGGAATGACTTCTCCAATCGATAGAAGAATATTTTTTATCTCAGTGATCCTTAAGAAGTAGGATTGAATATCCTCGTCATTGCCCTTCTTAATATCCTTCAACTTATTTTTGAGGAACAAAATTTGATTTGCATCACTAACCTTAAACATGCTTACCAATCTATCGTAGATCTCCTCGGAGGTGTTCAAATCGGAGATGTAGGCCACCAGACACTTGTCAATGGAATCTCTGATAATCTTCTTCGCCTTGACTTCAGCCTTGTTGTACTTGCTCTTTGTAGCAACCAATGCATTTGATGGAGGCTCAGGGAGTTTACCCTTCACATAATCCAACACTTCTTGTTCTTCCAATGCCAGATCAAGAGACATCTTCCATCCGTGATAGCCACACTTTTCACGGAGCTTGTCTTCAGCCGAGAAGTGTGATGAGGAACCCATTGAGCCTTTTGTCCTTGTCCCACTGACTTCAGTGATTGCTCTTTCACTCTTTCTTGGGCTTTGTCTTCACCTCAGCTCCAATACCATGTTAATTTTTGGTATGTTCTATGCTTAAGAGAAATTTACTTCAATTTTCTTATTAGCCCAATATCAATATCCAATTTAGCAATCACATCAACATGATAGTACAATGCAGATAGAACATAAACATAAATAGTAGAAGACAAGCCAAGACAAGAGGACACAAGATGTGGCACCAGCCAAGCAGTGTTTTAAGATCCGGCCGGGTCAGCATCAACCCGGCCGAGTTGGTCCGGGTCATTGGCCTGGGCCACGAAACGGTCATCAACCCGGTTCGGTCGGCCAAGTCAGCAATGACTCGGCCGAGTCACTCAATGACTCAGCCGAGTCATTGCTGACTCGGTCGAAACGGCCGGGTCCGCATAAAAACGGCCGGGTCACTAATGCTGAAAGTGTGACTGCTGGTTATTGGCTGTGTTCCTTGTACATTTCTACATTCTGGAGCTGAATACATATATATTTATATTGTCACTGTGGGGAGCTATTTGTATTGTTGGAGGTACTCTGATAACATAATATTCATCTACAGCCATTGTCTCTTTTACCATTAACTGATTTGTCCGATCTCAGCTCTTTTGTCATTACCAAAGTATGTATTACCACTTACCAGTGGTATGTAAGCCTTTAGTTTCACTATAAATTTGATATCAGCAGTTCTTAAATATTCCTATTATGCATGCTTGCCATTGCTGCCAGTTGGTGTTATTTTTGGTTTCAAATTGTCAAAGAATCACCTACAGTACATTGTCATCAAACTGTTTGTAAAATTACCTTAGTGAACCAAACCATATAAATTCAGAAAGTTTGTGGGTTTTACAAGACATCTCAGCAAAGGAAACTAGGGACTAGATAACAATTTGTGATGATGATGATGATCCAAAGATTGATCGACATGATCTTGGCTCCTCTGGCAGTAGCTATAGCCAGTAGTACTTTTGTTGTAGACTTGTAGTCTTGTAGAGGCCATTTCTAGCCTCCTTGGTTATGTGTTTTTTGTTTTGAGTCTTTGATCATGTATGATAGTTGACTATGTATTGCCATTGGGTACCATTTTGATATAATGGATTGGTTCATGAGCCTACTTTGGTCATATGTTGTCTTCCATCTATATTATAATGTTGTGTGTTTGGAAACATGAATGAAAATCTTTAAAATTATGTTTAAAATCTTCAAAATTATGTTTTTTTATCAAAAAACTAAATATTTAATGTATTTTTTACAACGACCGAGTCATTGAAAACGAGTTGGCCGAGTCATTACCGTTTCGGAGTCGGAGTCGGAGTCATTGCTCGGCCGAGTCGGAGTCGGAGTCGGAGTCTTAAAACATTGCAGCCAAGGACAAACCCCAATGTGGGGAAACCCTTGATCAATTCTTCTTATATTCTTCAATACTTCAGCAAAGAGAGAGAGATAGTACAAATATGCAAATCTGATATTTTATGATAGCAATAACAAACCCTAACTAGCAAAGTCAACGATGGTCAAACAGGTCAAATTTGACCTTCAATCAAGCTCAATCAAAGCTCAGTCAACTCGACCTCCAACAACAAGATGTATCAGCCCAAAACAGTCCGAAAATCCTAGTCAAACATTGGTCAACTGCAATCAAGCTTGCGGCCAGCCCTAGGACTTCATTTGGGTGGTTAGCCTTTAATCTTAGTACAGCGAAGCCTCCTCTAAGGCCTTAGGGTTATAGGAAGGAAACTATTAAGGAGCCTTTGATTGAAGTAGTATGATCGCGACATTCCATACAACTTTCCATCATTCCCTTTGTTCCATGTCTATTCTTTAGGTAGGTGATCATTGGTCACGGGGATTGACACTCTCTCATCGTCATCCTTGGGTCTAGGCCAGAAAACATTGCCCTGGAGTTTGATGCAACTAAAAAATAATAAAAGCAAGGAAATCCATAATTAAATAAAAGGAAAAATGCAAAAGATGGTTGGGACAATAAATAGTGTGTGGGGAAATGTCTAACATGAGCTCTACCCCCTACATTAGCCATCACCTAATTCCTAGAGCACTTGATGTTACACATATAAAAAGGAACCCTTGTATTGTCCAAACCTGATGAGCAATGAATCAACTCATCTTAACGAGTAATAAATGTTAAAACTCTCAAATGCAATCTTGGGCCCTTGAGCTATGCACCCATATCAAAGCATTATCATAAAAAAGTAAAAGGCACGCCAGAAGAGTGGAAAAAGCAGGTCAAGGAAGGGGTAACGCATGCCTCCACGATTGCTCCCTCCTTACATCTATATGCCCGAGATGTTGGACCACCATTGGCTGGTCACTTGGCTATGGTACTTGGCCTTGAAGTCTTGTGCACTCTATTGTCACCATCTACACTTGCAGCTATGGATTGATGGGTTGACCTAGGACCTATCACTTCCCCATGGGGACTTTAAACACCTCATAGGGTTATCCACCTAGACATCCCGAACACAAGAGAGGAAACACCTATATAGGACTTAGTTTACTTAGTTATTTCATGGTGATCTTTGTATGAAGCAATGTTGCACGACTCGTACTCGTATAAGACTCGTATGGTATTGACTCATCGACTCATATAAGACTCATCAAAATGCAAAAAAACCTTGAAATATGGTCAATTTTAACCACAAAAAAGAAATTAATGACAATTCCAATCCTTATAAATTATAAAAAATACAATGTATGGAATAATTCATAACATCATCTCATATCTATAAAAGTACAACATAACATATTCGATTTTTGTAAGCAAAACATTTAGATATTGAATAAGAAAAGGAATCATGATTCCATAATCAAAATAAAAAATGTCAACAATTTCAAAATTCAAATACATGTCATAAATGATAAATGATTTCTTCACAACAACAATCTTGAGTCTCATCACTCATCGACGACCACCCCTACAATAAGTCCTCGTGGAGCTAATGCTAACATCGAAAGGCTGAAGCAACTATGAGGCAGGTGTATTTGGAGTCTCCACTTGAGATGGAAAACTAGAGAGATTCTCAGTCTCTTCATCAAGCTAACTCAAATTAGGGGACGACTCTTCCACAACCCAATTGGACTCTAAATCAATAGTATCCAATAAAATTGAATCTGTATTCTTTGGCTGCACTTGTTTTGTGAGCCGTCCTCAGCCAACAGCGCCCTGTGGCTGAGTTTCTCAGCCACACAACGGCCTTGTGTGGCTAACAAACTCAACCAAAAGGCCCTGCGAGTTGAGGAGGCAGTTCTCCTTAGCCCAAAAAAAATTGAAAATTAAATAAAAAATTGAAAACCAAAAAAAAATTACATTGAATACAAAAAAAAAAATTAAAAAATTAAAATTATATGGAAAACATTCAAACAAGGTTCATGAAACCTACCTAAAGTTGGGTCTGATCTAATGAACCCTCTTTTAGCCTCCTTTAGCCTCCTCCAAGAGCTCCTTCACTATGCAATGGACTCACTCAACACTCATAGAAATGATCCAAACACTCAAATGACAAGTGAATGACAAATGGAAGGAAGAGAGGTGCTTATAAAGCATTTTATTGCCTCCAATTTCCCTTTTCCTCCACCTCATTTCCAAAAAAGAAAAGAAAAATAAATAAAAAAAGAGAAAAAAATAAAAATAAAAAATTGCAATATGAAGTTAGACGGGTCTTATAGAGGTCTGATGCATGTCTTATGCCAAACCAGCGGGTCTTATACAAGTACACGGGTTTAATGAGAATTTGGCCGAGTAAGGGTCTTACGCGCGGGTTCTATGTGAGTGACCCGACTCGCTATAGAACCTGCCAAGACCCACGAGTACTTGCGAGTCTTATGAGGGTGGTGCTTCACTGTTATGAAGTATTGGTTGTGCCCCTAAGTTCTAATTTTAGATGTGGTCCACTATGATGCATCTATGTTTTTAATTACCAAATAATTTATTGATTTACACTTGATCTTGAGAGAGCTTTTGTTAAGTAGTACAAATCACAACAGTGAAGGCTTCTTGAGTTGATTGCCCTACCTTGTAAACAAAGCAATAGGAACCATAATATCTAGTGTAGAAAATGACTTTGACTTTGATGATGCAATGTTGCCTAGCTAAAGCAAAATGTTGGGCTTGTTGACCACTCTGTGTCAACGACCCTATAGTAGTACACCCCTTTTTTCGCAAAAGGGGATCCATCATGTTCGAGTGCCTGTGCCATTCAGACTTCATCATCAGTCAGCAGTTTTATGAATATGTCAGCCCATTACGCATATGTAAAATGTAAATAATCTCAGTATGACTACGTCTGTATGTAACAACCTAGGTAAACCTATGGTTTTGGTGACGATCTTCATTCTAGGAGGTTTTTTGTCTCACTCATTCATTTGTGTCTCTAGACACAAATGATCGACAGAGTTTTTCCCTCCACTCTTACCCCAAAGCTAGAGTGGATTTTGTCGCTAAAATCTTAGGGGAGCCTTAGTGTTTTAAATCGAGTCTATGTAAAATTGATTTGGGAATAATCCTAGTTAATTGGCTAGATTATTTTATTACAGGTCATTTGGTCTACTAGATTATATTTTGTGTCGCAGAAATGGGTATTTTTTTAAGATCTATAACGAACGAGTTTTCCCGTTTTATGTATTAAAATGTAAAATCTTGATGTAAAAAAAATTTAGTGCATGGTCCCTCATAATTAAGAACCATGGCTAAATATTAGAGGGTTGGAAAAATAATTAATCCTATCATAAGTCAATTAATTAAATTTTCTTGCCAAATTAAATTTAAAATCTTAAAACTGAAATTTAATTAATTTTATGTCCTAAATAAATTAAATTCTCCAAAAGTAAAACTCGTGGGTGTTAAAGAAATTAATTTTTGGAGGTACTCGGCCAAGGGAATATTGAAAAAATCAAGAAATTTTGGATCCTTGGACCTTGGTGGTTAAGTCAAAGTCCATTTTTTGAGGTAATTAACTCAAAATTATTATTTTAAATTAATTAAAAAGAAATTAAATCAAAAATTCGAAATTCCTCAAAAAATAAATAATTTCGACGGATAAGATTAAAAGATAATCAAATATTTTTCAATAGTCAAGATTACTTTGACGGGGATCAAACGATCTAGCCATTGGAGAATTTATCTATAAATTAGAGGTCGATGTTAGTCTATTTTTCAAATCCGATCATTGAATCATGTACTGGCTCTTGAAGCTCTTGTAAACTTTTTTGAAATAATACAATGCAAAGTCTTTGGGGTCTTACTTGATAGAAGTGTTCCTCGTTGGTTTCTTATGGTAACGTGTGTTTAAATATTTTGTTGATCTTATTTATAAGTTGTTGGTTAATAGCTCTTGTAGATCAATTTATTGCACAGGTATCTTGCTTAAATTGTTGGGTTTTAAAATAACGTTAAGTTTTTTATTCGATTGGCAAGTATCTCCTATCATTGAAGATTTAATTGTTATTTTATACCTCTATTAAATTGAAGGCTTATATTTTGAGTGTGTAGAAGTCATCTTTATTCAGAGATTTTAGGCGTTTGGGGAAGTCCTCGGTTGGACCAGCCGACTCCCAAAACTTGAGATCTAGAAAGCCTTCTAGATTAAAACTCTAAGATTATCTAACGATCTATTTTTCTGCAAGGTGTTTCTGGGCTACTACCTCATCAAAAATTTTAAATATCTTTATAACTTGTGAAAAATTGATAGATCTGCCTAGTAAAAGCCTTAGATTATCAGATATGGGAGCAAAATTGGACTCATACTGCTAAGATCTGATAGAACTGTAAATTATTTGTATAGATTTGTTATTTACTTTGTGTAGATCTGAAATTTTGTAACATAATTTTGAATTTTAACACTTGGGTTTTTGGGATTTTCTCTATTTTTGTACATATTGGGTATTGGTTTTTCCTCTTTACGCTTGTGCAGGAATAGATCTGAGAAATCAGCCAAGGAAATCTTCAGATCTGAGCCAGATCTAGACCCTGGAGGGCAAGATCTGGGCTCAAAGATTGTTTGCAGAAATAGATCTGAAAAATCAGCGAAGGAAATCTTCAGACCTTAATTAGATCTAGAGCCTAGAGGGCAAGATCTAGCCTCAAAATTTTGTTTGCAAGGAAGAAACAATAAGATCTTTGATTTAAGGCTTCAGATCTGAGATTATTTGAAGAAAGTTTTGGCTTTTAAGATAGATCTAGGCCCTAGAGGGCAAGATCTAGTCTCATTTTTGTTTGCACAGCCAAATAATTCAAGGATCATTCAGTGAAATTTCAGATCTGGGGTTTCATGAATTTCTGAGATACAAAATTGCAAAATTTCAAAATATTCTCTGAGTTTGGATAAGGTTTTTTGCCATTCAAATCTGAACTGAAGGGAGAAGTTAAATTCTTATTTGACACATTTTTGAAGAGAAGATTGGTAGAAGATTTGTGTTTTTCAGAGTTGCTCATCACTGAGGATTTTGACAAGTGACTTCAAGGCATAGGGCCTCAGGTTTCGCTTCTAAACAATTTTTCTTTCACTGTCTAAATAATTAAAACATTAATTCCTAAACAGTGACATTAACTGAACAAATTGGCAAGACAACAATTGGCATAGATCTAAAATTCATTAGTAACTTACTGTCATTCTGAATGCATTTCTGAAGATTAAAGCGCTGAAAATAAATTTGATCTACTGTTGTTCCAGTGATTTTAATCATTGTTTTCATCACTAGTAAGGCTGAAGCAAATTCTAGGGGCTGATATTTTAATGTTTGTTGTGCTATAATTTTCATAACAAAAATTTGCATCTTTCTAAGAGATAGTTAACTGGGAATTGTTTGACATAGTTGTTCTTTGGTTTGGCATTAAATTGGCATATTAATTTCACTGCTGTTATAAAACAATTTACTGTTATCCTAAAAACCAATTTATGAAAATAAAGTGCTCTAACATCATTGTGAAGGTGACTGTCACAAGTTTTCAGACGACTGATATATTTGTTTGTAGCAAGCATTTCTTTGTTGTCATAAATCTTTTTTCTTTTTCTGTTGCCCTCATTGTCTCTGAAAACATAAATGCTGTCATAGATATCATCTCTGAAAATAAGTGTTTTTGTTTCATTTATAAGGGCAGTTGTTTGTATAGATTACATTAGCAAATTTTAGTGCTTTTTTGGATTTTGGATTTCGAGTATAAGTCCCTGTTGTTTTTTGATTTCCTACTTCAAATCACATATATAAGCTTGTTACCCTAAAGAACATTTAACTTGGGAATAGTAGATATTTATCTTTCTAAAGCATTTCTCGTGCCTTGACTTGTGAATGATAATTGCATTGAAATATAATTCTCTTTGAGCTAAGTAGAATTGACGGTGATTTACTCCATTTCCATAATATTGAGTAATCTGAAGATAATTGAATGGTTTGAATCTAACTGACATTGGCATTGGCATTATCTTGGAAGAATCCTAATTGTCTAAAGGGAGCATTGATAATCTTATTGAACAACTGTCATTGAAGCATAAATTGGATAAATGCTCTAGTTCTCTTGCTTGACATTAATATCATTATTGGCTTGTGGTTATTACAAATTTTTGGCATATTAGAGATCTTTCTTTAAGAGCATACACCTTGTGGTCATCTTGGTTATCTTGTGTATCTTATTGGCACTTGAGATATTTGGCACTTTGTCTTGTATAAGATTGTCTCTTTATTTCATTATGTACTCTTGTAATAAAGTTAATAAATATCAAGTACTTGAGTCTTAAACGATCTTACCTCAAGAATACTCACTCATCCCTTTGCTAATCGCATCTTGCATTTCTTTTCATTATAATAACATTTGCCTTAGCAGCACTTGTCCATCCTTTACTTGGTCCTAAATTTCCTAGCAAGATAGTTGACTCCATAAGGCACTAGTATCAATCATTTAATCTAATCGAATCTTATAAGTCTTGCTAAACATAAAACAAGTACTTGGTCACTTGACTGTGTCTCCCGAACTGGTTGGTTCCCAACTAGTTCCCCTTCATTCCATTTTCATAGGGTCTACCCCCCGTAGCCTATTGTTGAGAGACAGCTTAAACAAAGAGATTGGAGATTAGGGTGATAGCCCCAGATCTGAGTTGTTGTCGCGCAGCCTAGACATTTTGGGCTACAACAGGGCTATTTAAGGGTTTCACATGATGCTTGACACCCAGAGGAAACCCCAGATGTTGAAACGTTGAGCCCACGATACTTAGTGTTGGAGATACTGATGATGTTCCAAGTGGACCCGGGATGCCCCCAAATTGGCTTTGACACTGTTTTATGGGCATCACTTGATCCAGAGCCTAAATGATGATGGCCATTCATGAGATGACAAGGGAGGGCTTGCACATCACCTTGGAGCCCTAACACTTGAGATATTTGATGTTGCGTCACCTCTTTTCCTCTTGTGAGGGTGATGTAAGGCACTTTTTGGACATGACGTCTTAGCATGGAGATACTTTTGATGGCTAGTACATGACCTTTGTGTTGATTTTTCAAGTGCAATAGATACAAGCACAAATTTCTGAAATACTGATAATTATTTCTAATGATGTAGATCTTCTTTTTAACAATTCTAATTTATCATTAACCAATTACACTTCACAAATTCAACCATAAAAGCATAAGGACAATAGAGATCACAATGCACAAAGAGAACACAAGATTTACCTTGGAAAAACCCACTTGGGGGGAAAACTCAATAACCTTTTCCTAACAGAAATTATTCAATTCAACAAGAGATACATTTACTGCATCTAGTCAACTATGAGATCAAACTAACCAACAAGCTATGGTCAAACCTGGTCAAGTAGCCCTCTAGACAAGTAAAGTCAAGTCAAACTTTTGTCCTTCAATCTTCGGCCCTCTCTAATCTACTTAGGCCGAATTTCAACCACCCAGAATATATCCAAAAACTCAACCTGCCTAAGAGATATTGCCCAAAAACTACTCAGAATTCACACGTGCTAAGTCAAGAGAGAGAGAGAGAGAGAGATATGCTAGAGATGAATTCGTCCTTCTTGTCCTTCTTCATCCTTCGCTTGGATGCCTGGAAATTATCTTTTATTTTGTGAGGTCGAATGGTGCCTTGATGAGGAGGTTGAATGCTCTTTATATAGTGTTATGCCTTTGTGAATGGGTGTGTCTCTTCACTGGGGCCGACTTGACTAGTTTGGAGCCAAAAATTCAAAATTCAAATTTTGAAATTCTCACTTTTAAATCCAACATGAAGAACATGTCTTATAATAATTCTTTCAAGGACTAATCAATGCAAATAACATGAAGAACATGTCTTACAAATTCATTATTCATTACAAGGGCTAAAATATAAATTATGAAGACCAACCATAGCTACAAAAACTCAACACCCTGAGCACTTCTTGGACTATGGAGCACTCTTTATCCATTGCCTCAAACTTTAAGGGCTTAGTGAGATCATTTAGAAAGTGACCTCACACTATTGGAGCATTTATTACTGCATATTTGTCTTGTTTTTGAGCTATGAGGTTGGTTTGTAACCTCTTTCTTATGGAACACTCAAAAGTGAACTTGTCTTTAGGGATTTTAGTTATTTTTATTTGTAAAGTGAGGGGAGGAAGGCTCATATAACTAGAGCCTCCTCCTCACTTCATTGTTCATTATCACACGTGAAATCGACCTCTTTGAAAAGAGAGTGACTTGATTCCTTATTTGTTACTTGGGCATAATGTGATCTTTTACAGATGCAATTTATCTTGGATGTGATTTCAGTTTGCAAACGCTATTATGGGATTGAAAGAAGAGCTATTGTGGAAGATTTTGTAAGTTGTTTATTTTTAATATTTTGCATGCTTTAAATGTTTTAAGTAGGGTTTCTATTGCTCCATGTCTAAATGCTTATCATTGGAGAGACTTTGCTCCAGTATTGCATGTAGAATTGTCTTCTTAATAACCTATAAGGAAACTCTGAGTGTGTAGACCTTATAATTAATTTCTCCCCTCACCAGAACAATAACTAGAGTTTTACAAGTGGATGCCCTAGTGCATCGCCCATACTTCATCTAGATTCTTCCGTGGCATTTAACTCCATATTCCCTTGTAGATTAAGGAATTTTTCTATAAGTGTGTCGATCAATCTTAAAATTTAATCTAATTCCCTGAAACCCTCTCTCTCCTAGACGTATAGGGAAGCCACTACTATTATGAGAGCATATTTTTGTGTAAAGTGATGTTTAGTTGTATAGGAGTGGCTCTAAATTGTAGGATAATTTATACAAATCATATAAAGCAAAATCTAACATCATAAGTTGCCTTGCATGCCCTAGAAGGGCTTACACCATCCCTATTTATTGTTGTTACACATATCTAATAGCGCTAAAACATTCTTGCTTACATTAGCCCTAACCTCTACAAGAAACCCTTTGTTGTTTTCTTGTTGAATATCATTTTAAGGCTTTTCTAAGGCTGATATATGTCATTACATGCCCTAATATTGAAAAACACTTAAACCCTAACTTATAGAAGCCTTGTCATGGGTCTAACACTAGAAAGCTTGAACCCTGACATTGAATATCTTGGTCATCTTACTAATCCCTCTACCTATCCTTAGACCTCCAAAATAACTCGCCTTGAGCCATAGTGTTAGAAATTAGAATACCTTGTAGTTTGTTGAGGTGACAATGGCAACTATTCCTCATTGTTGCCATAGGGTCTAGCCCTTGCTCGGTGAGTCCTCTCACTAGACCTACCAGATTTTGTGGCAACAGCGACGACAAAAAAGACTATCTAGTGTGCATTGATCTGCAGGTGTGTGTGACCATGATCCAACAAAAATCGACCTCCCTTTATTTAATGAGGGCAACCAAGTTGATTCTCTTCATTTAGACTAAAATCCCTAAAAATAATATTAAATGTGATTACAAGTTGAATAGGTCACAAGCCGGCCCCCAAAGATAGCTAACTCAATGAATAAACATAAAAACAAGCCTCATTTAATTGACGTGTGAGCTAAGAACCTCCAAGGGTGATGTCATTCTCCAAAAAATAGCTCTTATCAAAAGGTGCAATGGATGACTCAAAAGCGTGCATCTCATCCCAAAGGTCACGTCTCATCATCAAATGGTGTCCAAGAATCAAGCGACTCCCTTAACAAGACTTCATTATCAAAACAAGCCCATGTCATCAATGGGACATCATGGAGCTATGGCATGACATCATCAAACAAAGCACTATACCATCCCCTCCAAAGGGGTCACATACCATCATCATCATCATCAAATCTCCTCAAAAACAGGGCAACATCCATCAAGTAGGTGCAATGCTAGCTTGGGGTCGTCCTATCAATTGTAGGGTACACTAGCTCTTTAACCAATGCCCTAGCTTTGGAGGACAGCGTTTTAGGTCTTAAAGGGAGAGAAGAGTGCCACCAACTATGTTGAAGGCATCCCAAGGTCAGTGCTCCTCAAGAAATGGTCAATGTCCTAGGTCCGAGTGCCCAGTGGAGCCATCAAGTGGGGCTAGACGTGAGGTTGGACATCCTCTATAAAGTATTGGAGAAGCATCAAGCAATCCCTCAAGGGATGGAAGTTGTACCTCGGAGAAATATCTAGCAACACACACATGTAATCAAGTGAAATCAATATCATAGGTGCACAAATCATAAGAGTATTAAAGTGGGCAATATTTAATGTTAAAAGCATTGAAGTATTTTACAGAACCAACATCTTCAAATGTGTTTCTAGCTTATAACTTGTAGAGGAGTTACCTTGCTTAGGTATGGGAGAGTTGCCACAAGGCCCTACTAAGTGCTTCCAACCTTAATGGGAGGAAGAGTTCCTACGCTGACCCATCAATCTATAGGTGCATATGATCAATGATATGACATGAGGTTTATTTCATGGAGGGATGCCATTGTCATGTACTAGCTATGAAATTCCAACATCCTCAAGTGCTATAATGTGAAGAGGGAGCAATCTTGGGACCTTAGTTACCTCTTTCCTCAACCCATTTTACCACCCCTCTTGTGCGCCTTTTCATCATTATGTTTCCCTTTCATATACATAGCTAGAGTTACAAGCTTTCATTGATTCATCATTGATGCCTTAAAGATGGAGTGTTTCCTTGCTCATCAGCGTTGGGATGTTGAAATTTCCTTTCATTTAGATAGCTCATATATTAGACAAGAACTGCATGAGGGCTAATGAGTGGGGTAGAGCTCAAGTTTCATCTATCCTTACCAATCTTTTGCATTTTAACATTATGAATCATGCTCTTTCTTTTGTTTTTGCTACATCAACCTCTTAGGCAAAGCTTCCAGGCCCCTACTCAAGGATGAGGAAAACAGGGAACAAATACTAGTAGCAAATAGCAATCAACCGGAAGATGGGATGTGAAAAGTTAAAACATGGGGATGATGGAAGGTGTTAGGTATGGATTACCATGGACATGCAACATCTATTAGATACGTCTATTTGTGCCTCTCCTAGATAGTGAAATAAAGGCCTCAAGGAAGGTCACACTAAACTAGAGGCAAGTGATAACCACCAAGGTGAAGCAAGGGAACAAGTGTACAGTCAAGAGCAGGGAATCATCCAAGTCAACCTGTAATGTCACCTACATGGATGTGTGACAGTATCCATGTGATATGTGAGTATCAACGTTGACTTCATCTTAGACAAATTAGCTATGCATTGGTGAGTGAATTAAGGACATTAATGTAGAGTCAGCTAATGATTAAATAGTTGGGTAAGGTTGTCTTTATTAGCTTTCTTAAACAAGGCCCTTAATACTTTGATTTAGTCAAAGTTGTTTAAGTGGGATTTAAATAATAATGGAAAAATCATTTAATGAATTGATACTTTCGATCATATTCAACTGTCTCTGAACATATGTATAGAAGGGCAAAGAGACTAAAAACAAGGACACGGGATTTTTGGTGGTAAATCATGAAAGTCAAACAGAACAATTTCTATCTACCGTGTGCCCAAAAATCCAAGCACGAGAGCGAAAACATAGTAAGGAAACCTGTGTTATGTAATTGTTTGGCATCTTGGATCATGTGTTCAAGGATTGGTAACCTTCCTATGTGAGTAATAAACCAGAATTTTGCTTAAGTTGTTTTCCTCAATTGAGGTTTTCTCCTGGGTAAATCAGCTGTTATTTTGTTTGCTTCTGAGTTGGATAATTTGTTCCATGTATGTCCCTTTTATTCCTGCACCTAATATTCAACAGCAAATGTTAGTCAATGAATGCTGGTTCAAGCACTAACACAAGAAAAGACACTAGAAAAATCATCTTTCCAATAAGATCCTCTTTGATGAAATTTGTAAAGGCAGTGCTTCAACAGTTTACAGATCACTGATTTTGGAATATTTAATCACCCAAAATAAACTCTGAAACTTCCATTTAACACATTGTTTTACAACCCGCCCGGGTCATCACCAACCCGGCCGGGTCGATCCGGGTCGGAGGCTTGGATGGTGACCCGGCCCTTGAAACGGCTCGGTCGGCCGAGTCAGGCAATGACTCGGCCGAGTCATTGATGACTCGGCCGACTCGGCCGGGTCCCGCAAAAAAACGGCCGGGTCAATCAGGAACCCGAAACGGACGCACAGCTAGCCAAAAAACCGGATTTTAAAGAGTTTTCAGTTGGGTTTTAGGGTTTGGTGGACTCCAAGGTGGATTATAAATTTTCTAAAACATATTTGGGGTCCATATCCCCCTCCCAAAAGCTATTTAACTAACCCAAGAGCTCTCATTCTCTCACAACAGTCTTGTGCATTTGAGTGAGAGTCTTCTTTGAGAGTTAGTGAGCAGTTCTTGAGCTTGTTTTGGAGCAGCACTTGAGGAGTCTTGGAGGAG